>CM038682.1:219027377-219197503 GCA_021605205.1 Aegilops longissima
TTGCTGCACGGAGCCTTTGGATCCGGTGGGTTGTTGTTCCCATTAGGTTAGATTAAGGCCGGCTTCTAGTTTCTGAATCGGCACTCAGCAGCGCATCCCCCCTTCCCCCACCCCTGCTCTGGATTCCTGTTGCTCTGCCTGCATGCTTCGCCATTGATTTTTGGTGTTCGGACCCTTCGATTCCGGCCAGTTGTTGTTCCCATTAGGTTAGATTAGGTCGCCTTCTAGTTCCAGTTGAATATGGTTCGGAAATTTGGTTCAATTTGTGGTAATTTATTTGGCTAGTGGGTGTGGATAGGTCTTCGTGGTTGGTTCTACTAAGGATTTTGTTCTCCTGTTAGTGTTGTGGATGTGGATTTTTAGGACATCCAATAGTGTTTGGAGTTTATGGATTTTAAGTTGTGCATTAGTGGCTGAGGATATGAAAAGTAACCCTAAGTTTTTTCACAAAATGTTGTTTATGTTGGTTTTGTTTGATGCGGTCTGTCTATCGAATTAGGCTTTGTGGTGCTCATATTAGCATGTTTGCAATGCTTGAATTTCATGTGATGTTTTGTTCTATTTAATTATCATGAGGTTTATATTGAACTTGCCAATGACATTGCACTCAAATTACCAGATGCTGAAACACTGCTATTATCGGTGTTGTTTTGTTATGGTTAAATTATCATTATGATGGTATTACACTTACCATTATCATGTTACTGTAGTTACCATTATTTTCTAATCTAACTACATGCAGCACAATGCTCATTTCTTATTCAATGGTCTGGTTGTTTTTTGTGAGCTTACTGACATCATTTTTGTGATTATTAATGACCATGTGTCGATGCTAATTTTATCACTGGTAATTTGGTTGTACATCATCAAATTGATGCCGCCTTTCTAACTTACCAATTCCATTGTGCCTCAATTATCAGTCACACATGCTTTTATATACCTGTGCCATCTGTTTTGCTATAGTTTAGCAGGTATGATGAAACAAGTGCAGTTTGCTTGATTTCTTTATCAGCTGTATTATTGCTTTGTCAAACACCAGTTTTATAAATGTTGCTGTTAATTGTGATATCAGTTTCTCACAAGCTATCTAATGGTTCCATTCGCTTTCTTGTTTTTTTCCTACGTGTCAGGGACACAATGCCAAGGAAGCGCAAAGGAGATGGTGATGGAATTGATGAGGTTCCTTCGAAAAAGGCGAAACGCCCTCCTCCGCAGAACAGAGCCTCACCCAGTTCGCTTCTTCTAGCATGCAAGGAGATGAATGATGACAGGAAGGCTACCATTGATGATATGTTTTTAACAAGCCTTCGGAATATCCAATGTGACCATCTATTCAACAATCTTAGTATGTGGCTTGCTGATCTGTACGAACCCAATTCCTGTGAGGTGGTCGTACCAGGGCGAGGCAGGCTTCCGGTTAATGAGGAATACGTGCATCGTGTTATGGGCGTGCCGCGTGGAGGGAAGGATGTCTCTTACAACCTCCCTACTGAAGATGATATTGATTTAGGGCTTGAGTTGTTTGGCGAGCTTGGATATGCCCCTGAAATGACTGATCTTGTTGATCTCATAAAGGGTTCTGAAAATGCTGATGATACTTTCAAGCGTATGTGGCTTTTGCTTGCGGGGAATACAGTCATTGCCCCGACCACCTCCAACAAAGTTAGCCCCAGATGGTATGCTGTGCTGGTAAGTTTTTATGTAATTCTGTCATTTTCTTTCTTGTGTGCCTAATAACTTTACTGTATGTCCGTGTGGTAACTTTCATAGTTTTTTGTGGTGCATTCGGTGAACTTCAGTTTCTTTTTGTTTTTCAACTTGCAGCGTGACATCGATGGTATTAAAAATCTCAATTGGTCCAAATTTATTGCTGATGAACTACACAAGGTGCTGCTGAAACGCAAGCCTACTAGGGGTTGCCTTCTCTTCTACAATGTAAGTGACGATGCTTTCCTCTTACCTTCTCTTTTGTCATATGTCATTTTTTGTCATTTTGTGTTTGATTATTGTTCCTGTTTACCATGATGCTTGTATTTTTCTTATCAGCTATTGTACATTCATGTGATTGATCTTTCTGGACTTGGCATCGTATTACCTGATGGTCCTTTTCCCATCAATGTCTGGACAAAGAAGCTGATAACTCTTGTCCTCAACAAGGATGTTCAGGCTGACAAAGTTTCTTTCGGGAAACTACCGGTAATCTATATCTATGTTTTTCAGTTCACACACTGCTTTGCAACTGCATTTTCTTTTCATTGTTTTTTGTTGTTGCTTATCTGACTTGTCGCTACATTTTTTTCCAGTTGAAACCTGAGTTTGGCATGAATTTCTGTCTGTTTGGTGGTCTGGAAGGTCTTGACAAGTTTATGCGTGTTCATACTTCCCCAAGCTGCAGTCAGGAGGTGAGCATGTAACCTCGTTTCTTGTTTTTTTTTCTATTCTATGTTTTTCATAGGCTGATAACTTATTTGTTGCACTCAATGTGGTGACCCTCTTTTGATGTCAACTTGACACTCTTTACTAACTTGTTTGTTTCAATGTGTCATATCCTCTATAAAGGATAGTAATTATGATGCATCCATGTGATAATTCTTAGTGTAATCCCTTGATAACTTTGTTGCATTCCTGTGATAACTTGATATCATGATAACTTTGGTTGCATTCCTGTGACGATTCTTTTTTTCTAAAGCCTTAGATAACTTAAGTTTTTTTTGCTGATATCTAACTGTGTTGTTTTAGCTTTCTCGTATATTGATCTTCATTTTCATGGTGACTGAATGTTTGTTAAATCATGAATACATTCATTTGTTTACTGCAACGACACCACTCATTTGTTTGGCATTGTTCTTTATGTGTGCTTTTTGTGAACTCATGATAACTTTTGTTGCATTTTGGTGATAACTTACTAATTATTTTTATTTTTTGCATTTTTTATGTTGAACAGAAATTTGACAAATCAACTCAGATAGTTGCTCGGTTCACGTCCGCTAATCATTCACCGCTTTGGATGATGAGGGCCATTCAGATGCATCCCGTCAGCTAGACGCTGGATTGAATGTTCTTTCTTCTGCTGCCCGTACGACGACAAGGACCACGCGCTCATCGCAAGGCAGGCGGCCAGAAAGTCCTGGAAAGAATGTTGCTGAAGATTCTAACAGTGATGACGAGTATCACGGAGGCAATGATGCTAAGTCTGATGCTGACTCCGATGATGATGACAATTTTAATGATATGGATTATCGAGTTTTTCGTCGTTGTCGTAATCCTTTTGTTGCTTCAGGCAGTGGTACCGTGAATGTAGATATGGGCAGCGGTCCAGCTGATGATGACACCACACATCTGGATGATGCAACTGTCAAAGCTCATGAGGACACAGGACCAGATGTTGAAGACATGCCTGTCCGCCCTGTCGATGAGAACCTCAATGAGTCTCAGATCTTACTCACTGGCACCTCTCATGCAGCATCCGTCGGATCAGGTGATGGAGGGCTTAGCCAGCAAGGTCTGACAGACACGCAAGCTAAGGCGGCCACTGAATCTTCTGTCAAGCGGTGTGGTTCTCAGCTTCTGGAAAAATTTGGCTTACCAGAGGCGCAAGAAACTGAGGCTACCATCACCCCTCCCGTTCAGCTTCACCAACTGTGCCATCACCCCACCCCCCCCCCCGGTCCAACTAGTTGTGCCTCCCAGCCCATCGCAAAGGCCGTCTTCACCAATTGCACTGTCAGCAGCTGAAATTCATTTAGTTGTGAAGAAAGTTGTGGTCCAGGAGCTTGGTATACGTGTGGCTAAAAAGGGAACTAGTGTCGCCGTCCCACTATCCACCATGCAGAAGGAGGCCCCACGCAGGTGAATGATTATTTCCATGGTCTTTTTTATCAATGATGTGCCTGAAACAACTTGGTAAATCCAGTTGTTTGAGTAAGGTAGTTTGGGTAATTCATGCTGGTAATTAACTTGCTCATATTTCCCTTGCAGGGCACCCGACAAAAAATCTGTTGCTGCTAAGGATTCAGAGATTGCACCGGTGAAAAGGTATTCACATTCTTACTTTCGTTTATGTTCAGTAGTTCTTTTCTGTTTTTCTATACCGTTTTCATGTGCACTGAAACTATAGTTTTGTTTTACACCTACCAACAAGCTGGTTATTTTGTTCTTTTTGTCTGATAACTTATTTTGATGAACATTGATAACTCAACTATGCCCCCCTGATAATTTAGAGTTACCAATCTTGGTAACTGTATGTGCTTGTAACATTTGGTTATTTTTTTTCATTCAATGCACCTATGAAACAAGTTGCTGCTGCTAAGGGTTCACCAAGTGTATGAGGAAAAAGGTGTTCACATACCTTTCTTGTTTGCAGTTATTCAAGACAAATCGCTGGTTTTTTTGTTCATATGATTTGATAACTTTATATTTCTAGTCCTTGATAACTTTGTAATTTTTCCCTGGATGCTAGTTAGACCTGAAGTATGTGACATCTTTTTTTGTTTGAAACATGTGGTAACTTAGGTTTAACAACATGTGTAATCTCACTACTACCCTTGTGTACCCATATTTTCAGTCGTTCAAAAGATAAATCTGCTGTGAAAAAGGTGAAATTCGCCAAGACTAGATCCTCTCCACGACTAAGGGCAACATTGTCTCAGACAACGTCATCGGAGACAACAGAAGTTATCCATCTTGATGAATCTCCCACAGCGACATCTTCGTCTGATAAAGCAGCAGCAGCTAGCAAGGGCGCATCTGATGCTGTTGCGGCGACATCGGCTGGTGTTTCTGATGACCCTATAGATCAGCTTGTTGCAGCGGCAACTGTTACTGCTATTGTTGAAGATATCGCTAGCGCGGCTGAGGCTGTTGAATGTGAAAACAAAGTCGTCCCCAATATAGTGCATGATAAAAGTGAAGGTATTTCTATGTGCCACCACCTTTCTTTCTCTTGTATGCAATGATTTATGTTGACGATGTGTTAAATCTTTTTCCACTGTAGGCGTTCGTGTCACTAAGGAAGTTGTGGGAGGTAGCCGAGTCAATATGCCTATTGATACGGCTACAGCTGAAGGTCAAGAGAATGATGCCCATAATCATGTGGCCACAGGTTGGTAACTTCACTTTCTTATGTTGACAACTTGTCTGTTTAAGCCATGATAACTCAAGTTAATGTTCTGGCATTAACAAATACAATGTCCTCTACATGTTTTCCTGATGCATTTTTTCCTTATTTGTGTATTACTTTTGGTGTTTGTTGCAGTAGCTGACCCTATGTTGGAGTCGAGCACCCCTGGAGCTAGAGAATACGATGGTAATTGTACGCCACCCAGCTGCTCTCTCGGGCTTGATGCCATCTTTGGTGCGAGTCCACAAGTGCCACCATCTACTGAAGCAACTCCAACGGCTCAAGCTGCACCAGCATTGGCTCAAGTACCACCTGCAGCACCACAAGCATCGGCGGCTGCACCATCGTCTCTAGTTCCACCTGCAGCACCAGAAGCATCGGCGGCGGCGGCATCTGCTCAAGTACCACCTGTAGCACTAGAAGCACCTGCGGCGGCGCCATTGGCTCAAGTACCACCTGCAGCACCAGAAGCACCTGCGGCGGCGCCATCGGCTCAAGTACAGCCTGCTGTTGGGGAACGTAGTAATTTCAAAAAAATTCCTACGCACACGCTAGATCATGGTGATGCATAGCAACGAGAGGGGAGAGTAATGTCCACGTACCCTCGTAGACCGTAAGCGGAAGCATTAGAACAACGCGGTTGATGTAGTCGTACGTCTTCACGGCCCGACCGATCAAGCACCGAAACTACGGCACCTCCGAGTTCTAGCACACGTTCAGCTCGATGACGTCCCTCGAACTCCAATCCAGCCGAGTGTCGAGGGAGAGTTCCGTCAGCACGACGGCGTGGTGACGATCTTGATGTTCTACCGTCGCAGGGCTTCGCCTAAGCACCGCTACAATATTATCGAGGAGGACTATGGTGGAGGGGGGCACCGCACACAGCTAATAGATCTCAAGGATCAATTGTTGTTGTGTGTCTGGGGTGCCCCCCTGCCCCCATATATATAGGAGAAAGGGGGGAGGCGGCCGGCCTATGGAGGAGGCGCGCCAAGGGGGGAGTCCTACTCCCACCGGGAGTAGGACTCCTCCTTTCTTTGTAGGAGAAGGAAAGAGGAGGAGTAGGACTCCTCCTTTCCTTGTTGGAGAAGGAAAGAGGAGGAGAGGGAGAAGGAAAAGTGGGCTGCCCCCCTTGTCCAATTCGGACCAGAGGGTGGGCGCAGGCCTCCTTCCTTTTGGCCTCTCTCCTCTATTCCCGTATGGCCCAATAAGGCCCATATACTCCCCGGCGAATTCCCGTAACTCTCCGGTACTCCAAAAATACCCGAATCACTCGGAACCTTTCCGAAGTCCGAATATAGTCGTCCAATATATCGATCTTTACGTCTCGACCATTTCGAGACTCCTCGTCATGTCCCCGATCTCATCCGGGACTCCGAACTCCTTCGGTACATCAAAACTCATAAACTCATAATATAACTGTCATCGAAACCTTAAGCGTGCGGACCCTACGGGTTCGAGAACAATGTAGACATGACCGAGACACGTCTCCGGTCAATAACCAATAGCGGAACCTGTATGCTCATATTGGCTCCCACATATTCTACAAAGATCTTTATCGGTCAAACCGCATAACAACATACGTTGTTCCCTTTGTCATCGGTATGTTACTTGCCCGAGATTCGATCGTCGGTATCTCAATACCTAGTTCAATCTCGTTACCGGCAAGTCTCTTTACTCGTTACGTAATGCATCATTCCGTAACTAACTCATTAGCTACATTGCTTGCAAGGCTTATAGTGATGTGCATTACCGAGAGGGCCCAGAGATACCTCTCCGACAATCGGAGTGACAAAACCTAATCTCGAAATACGCCAACCCAACATGTACCTTTGGAGACACCTGTAGTACTCCTTTATAATCACCCAGTTACGTTGTGACGTTTGGTAGCACCCAAAGTGTTCCTCCGATAAATGGGAGTTGCATAATCTCATAGTTACAGGAACATGTATAAGTCATGAAGAAAGCAATAGCAACATACTAAATGATCAAGTGCTAGGCTAACGGAATGGGTCAAGTCAATCACATCATTCTCCTAATGATGTGATCCCGTTAATCAAATGACAACTCATGTTTATGGCTAGGAAACTTAACCATCTTTGATTCGACGAGCTAGTCAAGTAGAGGCATACTAGTGACACTATGTTTGTCTATGTATTCACACATGTATTATGTTTCCGGTTAATACAATTCTAGCATGAATAATAAACATTTATCATGATATAAGGAAATAAATAATAACTTTATTATTGCCTCTAGGGCATATTTCCTTCAGTCTCCGACTTGCACTAGAGTCAATAATTTAGTTCACATCATCATGTGATTCAACACCAATATTCACATATGTATGTGATTAACACCCATAGTTCACATCGTCATGTGACCAACACCCAAAGGGTTTACTAGAGTCAATAATCTAGTTCACATCGCTATGTGATTAACACCCAAAGAGTACTAAGGTATGATCATGTTTTGCTCGTGAGAGAAGCTTAGTCAACGGGCCTGTCACATTCAGGAGTCGTATGTATTTTCAAAATATTCTATGTCTACAATGCTCGCACGGAGCTACTCTAGCTAATTGCTCCCACTTTCAATATGTATCCAGATTGAGACTTAGAGTCATCTGGATCAGTGTGAAAGCTTGCACCGATGTAACTCTTTACGATGGGCTCTTTTATCACCTCCATAATTGAGAAATATCTCCTTAGTCCTCACTAAGGATATTCTTGACCAATGTCCAGTGATCTACTCCTAGATCACTATTGTACTCCCTTGCTAAATTCAGAGCAAGGTATACAATAGGTCGGGTACATAGCATAGCATACTTTATAGAACCTTATGACTGAGGCATAGGGAATGACTTTCATTCTCTTTCTATTTTCTGCTGTGGTCGGGATTTGAGTCTTACTCAATTTCATACCTTTGCAACACCGGCAAGAACTCTTTCTTTGACTGTTCCATTTTGAACTACTTCAAAATCTTGTCAAGGTATGCACTCATTGAAAATCTTATCAATCGTCTTGATCTATCTCAATAGATCTTGATGCTCAATATGTAAGTAGCTTTGCCGAGGTCTTTCTTTGAAAAAACTCCTTTCAAACACTCCTTTATGCTTTGCAGAATAATTCTATTATTTCCGATCAACAATATGTCATTCACATATACTTATCAGAAATGTTGTAGTACTCCCAATAACTTTCTTGTAAATACAGGCTTCACCGCAAGTATGTATAAAACCATATGCTTTGATCACACTATCAAAGCGTTTATTCCAACTCCGAGAGGCTTGCACCAGACCATATATTGATCACTGGAGCTTGCACACTTTGTTAGCACCTTTTGGATCAACAAAACCTTCTGGTTGCATCATATACAACTCTTCTTCTAGAAATCCATTCAAGAATGCAGTTTTGACATCCATTTGCCAGATTTCATAAATTGTGGCAATTGCTAACATGATTCGGACAGACTTAAGCATCGCTACAATTGAGAAAATCTCATTGTAGTCAACACCTTGAACTTGTCAAAAACCTTTTTACGACAAGTTGAGCTTTGTAGATAGTAACACTACTATCAACGTCCGTCTTCCTCTTGAAGATCCATTTATTTTCTATGGTTTGCCGATCATCGGGCAAGTCCACCAAAGTCCACACTTTGTTCTCATACATGGATCCTATCTCGGATTTCATGGCCTCCAGCCATTTTGCGGAATCTGGGCTCATCATCGCTTCCTCATAGTTCATAGGTTTATCATGGTCTAGTAACATGACTTTCAGAACAGGATTACCGTACCACTCTGGCGCGGACCGTATTCTGGAAGACCTACGAGGTTCTGTAGTAACTTGATCTGAAGTTTCCTGATCATCATCATTAGATTCCTCACTAATTGGTGTAGGAATCACTGGAACTGATTTCTGTGATGAACTACTTTCCAATTCGGGAGAAGGTACAAATTACCTTATCAAGCTCTACTTTCCTCCCACTCACTTCTTTCGAGAGAAACTTCTTCTCTAGAAAGGATCCATTCTTGGCAACGAATGTTTTGCCTTCAGATCTGTGATAGAAGGTGTACCCAACAGTTTCCTTTGGGTATTTTATGAAGACGCACTTCTCCGATTTGGGTTTGAGCTTATCAGGATGAAACTTTTTCACATAAGCATCGTAGCCCCAAACTTTAAGAAACGACAACTTTGGTTTCTTGCTAAACCACAGTTCATATAGTGTCGTCTCAGCGGATTTAGATGGTGCCCTTTTAACGTGAATGCAGCTGTCTCTAATGCATAACCCCAAAACGATAATGGTAAATCAATAAGAGACATCATAGATTGCACCATATCCAATAAAGTGCGGTTACGACGTTCGGACACACCATAACGTTGTGGTGTTCCAGGTGGCGTGAGCTGTGAAACTATTCCACATTGTTTTAATTGAAGACCAAACTCGTAACTCAAATATCCGTCTCCGTGATCAGATCGCAGAAATTTTATTTTCTTGTTACGATGATTTTTCCACTTCACTCTGAAATTCTTTGAACCTTTCAATTATTTCAGACTTATGTTTCATCAAGTAGATATACCCATATCTGCTCAAATCATCTTGTGAAGGTCAGAAAATAACGATACTTGCCACGAGCATCAACACTCATTGGATCGCATACATCGGTATGTATTATTTCCAATAAGTCAGTAGCTTGTTCCATTGTTCTGGAGAACGGAGTTTTAGTCATCTTGCCCAAAAGGCACGGTTCGCAAGCATCAAATGTTTCATAACCAAGTGATTTCAAAAATCCATCTTTATGGAGTTTCTTCATGCGCTTTACACCGATATGACCCAAACGGCAGTGCCACAAATTAGTTGCACTATCATTATTAACTTTGCATCTTTTGGCATCAATACTATGAATATGTGTATCACTACGATTGAGATCCAACAAACTATTTTCATTGGGTGTATGACCATTTGAAGGTTTTATTCATTTAAACAGAACAACAATTATTCTTTGACTTTAAATGAATAACCGAATTGCAATAAACATGATCAAATCATATTCATGCTCAACGCAAACGCCAAATAACATTTATTTAGGTTTAACACTAATCCCGAAAGTATAGGGAGTGTGCGATGATGATCATATCAATCTTGGAACTACTTCCAACACTCATCGTCACTTCCCCTTCAACTAGTCTCTGTTTATTCTGTAACTCCTGTTTCGAGTTACTAATCTTAGCAACCGAACAAGTATCAAATACTCAGGGGCTACAATAAACACTAGTAAGGCACACATCAATAACTTGTATATCAAATATACCCTTGTTCACTTTGCCATCCTTCTTATCCACCAAATATTCAGGGCATTTCCGCTTCCAATGACCATTTCCTTTGCAGTGTAAGCACTCAGTTTCAGGCTTTGGTCCAGCTTTGGGCTTCTTCGCAGGAGTGACAACTTACTTATCTTTCTACTTGAAGTTCCCTTTCTTTCCCTTTGCCCTTCTCTTGAAACTAGTGGTCTTGTCAATCATCAACACTTGATGCTCTTTCTTGATTTCTACCTTCGTCGATTTCAACATCACGAAGAGTTCGAGAATCGTTTTCGTCATCCCTTGCATACTATAGTTCATCACGAAGTTCTAGTAACTTAGTGATGGTGACTAGAGAATTCTGTCAATCACTATCTTATCTGGAAGATTAACTCCCACTTGATTCAAGCGATTAAAGTACCCAAACAATCTGAGCACATGCTCACTAGTTGAGCGATTCTCCTCCATCTTTTAGCTATAGAACTTGTTGGAGACTTCATATCTCTCAACTCGGGTATTTTCTTGAAATATTAACTTCAACTCGTGGAACATCTCATATGGCCCATGACGCTCAAAACGCCTTTGAAGTCCCAATTCTAAGCTGTTAAGCATGGTGCACTAAACTATTAAGTAGTCATCATATTGAGCTAGTCAAACGCTCATAACGCCCGCATATGCTCCGCAATAGGTTTGTCACCTAGCGGTGCATCAAGGACATAATTCTTACGGCAGCAATGAGGATAAACCTCAGATCACGGATCCAATCCGCATCATTGCTACTAACATCTTTCAACACAGTTTTCTCTAGGAACATATGAAAGCAACAACGCGAGCTATTGATCTATAACATAATTTGCAAAATACTACCAGGACTAAGTTCATGATAAATTAAAGTTCAATTAATCATATTACTTAAGAACTCCCACTTAGATAGACATCTCTCTAGTCATCTAAGTGATCACGTGATCCAAATCAACTAAACCATGTCCGATCATCACGTGAGATGGAGTAGTTTTCAATGGTGAACATCACTATGTTGATCATATCTACTATATGATTCATGCTCGACCTTTCGGTCTCCTGTTCCGAGGCCATATCTGTTATATGCTAGGCTTGTCAAGTTTAACCTGAGTATTCCGCGTGTGCAACTGTTTTGCACCCGTTGTATTTGAACATAGAGCCTATCACACCCGATCATCACGTGGTGTCTCAGCACGAAGAACTTTCGCAACGGTGCATACTCAGGGAGAACACTTCTTGATAATTTTTAGTGAGAGACCATCTTAAAATGCTACCGTCAAACAAAACAGAATAAGATGTATAACAGATAAACATCATATGCAATCAAAATATGAGACATGATATGGCCATGATCATCTTGCGCCTTTGATCTCCATCTCCAAAGTACTGTCATGATCTCTATCGTTACCGGCACGACACCATGATCTTCATCATCTTGATCTATATCAATGTGTCATCACATGGTCGTCTCGCCAACTATTGCTACCGCATAGCGATAAACTAAAGCAATTATTTGGCACTTGCATCTTTATGCAACAAAGAGACAACCATAGGGCTTCTGCCAGTTGCCGATAACTTCAACAAAACATGATCATCTCATACAACAACTTATATCTCATCACGTCTTGACCATATCACATCACAACATGCCCTGCAAAAACAAGTTAGACGTCCTCTACTTTGTTGTTGCAAATTTTACGTGGCTGCTACGGGCTTAGCAAGAACCGTTCTTACCTACGCATCAAAACCACAACGATAGTTTGTCAAGTTGGTGCTGTTTTAACCTTCGCAAGGACCGGGCGTAGCCACACTCGGTTCAACTAAAGTTGGAGAAACTGACACCCGCTAGTCACCTGTGTGCAAAGCACGGCGGTAAAACCAGTCTCACGTAAGCGTACGCGTAATGTCGGTCCGGGCCGCTTCATCCAACAATACCGCTGAACCAAAGTATGACATGCTGGTAAGCAGTATGACTTATATCGCCCACAACTCACTTGTGTTCTACTCGTGCATATAACATTTACGCATAAAACCTGGATCGGATGCCACTGTTGGGGAACGTAGTAATTTCAAAAAATTTCCTACGCACACGCTAGATCATGGTGATGCATAGCAACGAGAGGGGAGAGTAATGTCCATGTACCCTCGTAGACCGTAAGCGGAAGCGTTAGAACAACGCGGTTGATGTAGTCGTACGTCTTCATGGCCCGACCGATCAAGCACCGAAACTACGGCACCTCCGAGTTCTAGCACACGTTCAGCTCGATGACGTCCCTCGAACTCCGATCCAGCCGAGTGTCGAGGGAGAGTTCCGTCAGCACGACGGCGTGGTGACGATCTTGATGTTCTACCGTCGCAGGCTTCGCCTAAGCACCGCTACAATATTATTGAGGAGGACTATGGTGGAGGGGGCACCGCACACGCTAATAGATCTCAAGGATCAATTGTTGTTGTGTGTGCTGGGTGCCCCCTGCCCCATATATATAGGAGCAAGGGGGGAGGCAGCCGGCCTATGGAGGAGGCGCGCCAAGGGGGGAGTCCTACTCCCACCGGGAGTAGGACTCCTCCTTTCCTTGTAGGAGAAGGAAAGAGGAGGAGTAGGACTCCTCCTTTCCTTGTTGGAGAAGGAAAGAGGAGGAGAGGAGAAGGAAAGTGGGCTGCCCCTTGTCCAATTCGGACCAGAGGGTGGGCGCAGGCCTCCTTCCTTTTGGCCTCTCTCCTCTATTCCCGTATGGCCCAATAAGGCCCATATACTCCCCGGCGAATTCCCGTAACTCTCCGGTACTCCAAAAAATACCCGAATCACTCGGAACCTTTCTGAAGTCCGAATATAGTCGTCCAATATATCGATCTTTACGTCTCGACCATTTCGAGACTTCTCGTCATGTCCCCGATCTCATCCGGGACTCCGAACTCCTTCGGTACATCAAAACTCATAAACTCATAATATAACTGTCATCGAAACCTTAAGCGTGCGGACCCTACGGGTTCGAGAACAATGTAGACATGACCGAGACACGTCTCCGATCAATAACCAATAGCGGAACCTGGATGCTCATATTGGCTCCCACATATTCTACGAAGATCTTTATCGTTCAAACCGCATAACAACATCGGTATGTTACTTGCCAGAGATTCGATCGTCGGTATCTCAATACCTAGTTCAATCTCGTTACCGGCAAGTCTCTTTACTTGTTACGTAATGCATCATTCCGTAACTAACTCATTAGCTACATTGCTTGCAAGGCTTATAGTGATGTGCATTACCGAGAGGGCCCAGAGATACCTCTCCGACAATCGGAGTGACAAAACCTAATCTCGAAATACGCCAACCCAACATGTACCTTTGGAGACACCTGTAGTACTCCTTTATAATCACCCGATTACGTTGTGACGCTTGGTAGCACCCAAAGTGTTCCTCCGTAAACGGAGTTGCATAATCTCGTAGTTACAGGAACATGTATAAGTCATGAAGAAAGCAATAGCAACATACTAAATGATCAAGTGCTAGGCTAACGGAATGGGTCAAGTCAATCACATCATTCTCCTAATGATGTGATCCCGTTAATCAAATGACAACTCATGTCTATGGCTAGGAAACTTAACCATCTTTGATTCGACGAGCTAGTCAAGTACAGGCATACTAGTGACACTATGTTTGTCTATGTATTCACACATGTATTATGTTTCCGGTTAATACAATTCTAGCATGAATAATAAACATTTATCATGATATAAAGAAATAAATAATAACTTTATTATTGCCTCTAGGGCATATTTCCTTCACCTGCAACACCAGAAGCACCTGTGGCGGCGCCATCGGCTCAAGTACCACCTGCAGCACCAGCTACTGGCCCTGTCGCCGTTCTAGGGCTCGCATCTCCTGTTACTGCTGGCTCGAAGGGCAAGACAGTGGTGAAAGTTACCAATGCGCAACCGGTTGCTTGGCCTCCGCCACCCAACTCTGGTAATTGAAGACCTTGTGTCTTCGCTTTTCTGCAGCGAGAGTGATGAATTGACATATGTCAGTGTACATCGTATTGTTTGTGGCTTGGTGTGCTCTTTTTATTTATGTGTTTGGAATTTGCTACCCTTTCGTGTGTATGGATGAATGTCATACTACTTCTATGCTTTGTGTGATGTAAATGAACATCTGTGCTTTCAGTACCCGGAATATATATTTATGTTGTGTCCACTACAATATTTTGTACGATGCTAGCATAGACGATAACTCCAACCTCTTTCCCCCTGGTAACTTTGTCAGTTTTGAAAGCTGTTGTTATCCATTACTGACTTTAGTAAGCGCGTGATACATACATCTCCTATCATTGCCTATTTATTTTCCTTAATTTGTTGTCATGCTTACAAAACAATACTACACTGGTAGTAGCAGGTGTGTACTCTTATTCATCTGAAATTTGTTATTATTCCCTCATTTTTAATTTACTCTGATAAGTCTATATGACACTATCTTGGTAACTCAAATGTTCAAATCCTGATAATTTACGAACCATTGACATCATAACTCCAGCCACATATGCATTCTTTACCAATTTTGGGTTATACAATTCTTTTTGGTCTTCTTATACATGTTATGATGATTTGATGATATCACAGCTGTTCCTCATTATGCACCAGTGCTATCTAATTTGTTCTTTAAAAAGCCCATACCAGTGTGCTGGTAATCCACATTCACATCACCTGATATTTTCTATATTTTGTTCCTGATAACTTATTGTATACTGTCTCAATTTTTAATTCTTGTTTCTTTGCAATAATTTATCTTGTTTATCACTGTTGTTCATGTCCTCATCGCTCTCTTTTTATGTAACACCGGAAGGTGGTCGTGTGCAAGTGTATGATGTCGAGATTGACAATGATGAGGTTCTCACGTGGTGGGAAGAATTTGAACATGACAATCCAGCATTAAAAGGGAAATCTAATGTTCAAATAGGTGATTTTTTTTCCGCTCCATGAACATTGCAACCCTTGCACAAACCCCTTTCTTTGTTTTTCAACTATGGACCAACACTTGATAATTAAAACATGTGGCAGTTGATAAGTTATGACCCACCACTTGATAATTCTTTCACCCATCTGCTGATAACTCATGTTTTCATTGTTTCTTTTTTTGGACTTTTTGCTTTACTCATGTCCTTGTTACATTATACATCTTAGTTATGTTTTTTTGTTTTTACCAGACAACCCTCAAAGTCCAACATTTGTTACACTAGAGTTACCACCTCGCACATAGCATTTAGTACGCAGTTCAACCCCTAAATCCTTTATCCGGAAAGTTAGGGTCACCCACCCGTCCAAATACCTGCTCCCGCCTTTTGCTACCCTCGCACCGAGCGAGGAGGAAGAGTTTGTTTATAATGAAGTTATCAAGCATACTACTGATTCTAACTCTAAGATTAAAGAGTATGTTTCCATCCTTTTCTCATTTTTTTAACATAAATCATTATTTGTGTGCCATTTTTTGAAATGTATTTTTTAATCTTTTTCTTTTTTTTGTATTTGTAGTGTTAGGGTCATCGACATTGATGGTAGGTGGGTCACCCTCGGTGAGCTTGCCAATTGTGTGAAGGGAGTTGGGCAACTATCAACCAGCATTGTCGAGTTACATGTTCGCATTCTCCGGTATAAGGAAACGCCAAACAGGCTCATCTTCCCTTGGCTGCTATCTGTGTATCTGTTGATAGGAGACTTCAATTCCAAGTGTGTATTGAAGTATTTTCAACGGGACAAGTTTTACATTCTTAGTCACCAGGATTAGGTATGTTATGTTTGCTGGATCTGGTATGTTATGTTTGCTGGATCTGGTAACTTTACAGTTAGTGTCTTGGTAACTTCCTGTTAATATCAGTACTCTTATTTTTTACCCTGATATTGTTTGTTATTCATGTCATGATAACCTCTTTCATGCACACTGGAAACTTTGACCTTTATGCCCTGATAATTTTTTTCTAGTTGCCTCCCATGTGAATTTCATGACCATTTGTTATCTTGGTAATTTTGTTTCTTTATCTCCTTCCAGGCTTACTGCCTTTTAATTTTTTGCAGCTGCTATTCCCTGCTTTGCAAAAGTTGGGCCTCGGTCCAGATGACGGGCATTGGTATGTGTTGTCACTAAATCTCAGGGCGAAGCGGTTCGAATTTCTAGATTCATTGCGTGAACAAGATAGTCCTTCTCTTCTCGAGCATGTGACAAGATACATGAACGCTATAAAGAAGGCTTGGTTAATAAATTACAAGAACTCGCATAAGCAGATTCAGGACTATGAACTTGTGTAAATTGATGTGTTGAAACAGAATAATGGGTTAGTTGTGGATTATTCACTCTCTTTTTAACACCCCACTATATGTTCTTATCCCTGTTTATTGACCCGGTTGCAAACTCCAATTAAACTGATTTTGTGTTGTTTTTTTCATCACAAATGTTTCAGCATTGATTGCGGATTTTTTGCCTCCACGTACCTTGAGGTTTGGGATGGCAAAAATGTTTCGTCCTTAACTAAAGATCAAATTCCAGGTCTTCGGAAAATTTTGACATTAAGGTGGTTAGATCATGATCAAAACAAATGCAAATAGTGGCGTTATCATCTGTTCGGCAGTGAGTGATGAGGTGATATTTTTTTACGACAGTTTGATAACTTCTACCAAAATGTGCTGATAACTTTTTTACATGAATCTGTCATGACAATGTCATGGAGCAAAGTGTTGACATGTTGTTTTACTATAGTATACACAGTCCAAAGTCACTGACTAGATGATAAATTCACTGCTGTGATTATAATTTGTATCACATTTGATTTGATAACTGCAATCATCTTCTGGTTGAAGACCGAGATTACTTTATTCTATTTTTTAGAAGTGCAAGCAGGCCTAATTTTTGTTCATAAGTAATACAATGCAGTGCTGGTAGCCTTCAAAAAATGTAGATATAAATTTTTTGGATTTATAAATCCATGTCAATTCCGTCATACATTGCTGGTAACTGGCAAAATAGGATATTGATAGCTTGCTTAAAATATAGATATACACTTTTTTGCATTACAAAGCCATGATAAATCCATGATACAATGCTGATAACTGGAATGTTATGGGGCTTGTAGCTTGCACATTATGGTCCATGAAAAGGATGTAGCCACCATCTTCCCTTTTAATAGCACCTTCTTCATTTATCTTGCTAGGGGTGATTTGCATTTGCGTTTGTCATGGTCCAGACTCCCGCACACACCACATTTCCTTTTTGGCTTGGGTTTTGCAATCTCAAAACCTGACTGCTTTCTTTTTGACTTTGGCCGCCCCTTCGTTGTAGTCTTGGGAGGGTCTAGTATCAACTTTGTGTTTGAGGACGGAGCTGCATCAGGATGTGGGGGCTGGATGACGAAAGCATGCTTGTTTTTGCTAGCATGTATCGTCACACGCACACTTTCTTGCCGTGTGGCAGGGTTACCCTGTCGCTGCACATTAGTAGCACTTTGTTGTTGTGTGGCGGGGTTTCTCCTGTCGCTGTACATTAGTGGCACTTGTTTGCTGTGTGGCTGGGTTCTCCGAATGTCTTGCATCGGGGGAGTTTTGGTGCTGTGTGACCGAGTTGTCATCATTCACCCGCCCCACAGGTATCGAGCAGGGATCCGGCTGTCCTTGAAATGATCCTTGTTGGGGATATTGCCACTGGGCGTAAACCGGCCAGGAGAGGCCGGGTTAACCCCATAAGTAATTCATTATATCTAAAGCCCATGAAGACAGACGGTGACGCTTTATGAAGGCCCAGGGCCCAGAGCCGGGTTAAGGCATATAGACATAAATCGGTGTAGATATGTAAACTTGTGTTGTAAGATAGAAAGAGCAAAGACCGGGCTGGACACGTTTATGAGCCGGCTTCGGGATTATGTAAACCAATGGACATCAACCCATGTATATAAGGGGACGACCCGGCGGCGGTTCAAGGACAACAAACAACAACTTGATACTCAGGCAAAGCGTATTCGCTCCCTGGTCATCGAAACCCCAGCAACTCCATCACAACTAGACGTAGGCTTTTACCTTCATCATAAGGGGCCGAACTAGTATAAAAATCTCGTGTCCCTTGTCTGGTTTAACCCCTTTAAGCTAATCCGTAGTGATGGCTCCACGACTAAGTCCTTTCATGAGGACATCTGCCGTGACAAAACCACGACAGTTAGCGCCCACGGTGGGGCTATCTCATGATGGTTTCGAGTTCTTAGAGGGAAGCTTCAAAGGACTCAAGGGCTACGCTATGGGCCGGATGACCAAGAGTCGTCGCGGCAAGCTCTACATCGACGATGCAGGCTGGGGCCCCGAGGCCGGCTCAATCGAGTACGGGTACCGGGTCCCCTTTGGTGGCATACACGTTTTCATTGGCAAGATCGGCGAACCGGGCCCTAAGCCGGACATCTGCACCGACCTCGTCGAAACGGCTCAGCGTGCGAGATCTGCCCGGGTCAAGCCTGTCATGAAGCGTGCCTTCGTGGGAGTCATCCACGGAGGGGAATCTGAGGATAGATCGGAATCTGGTGGTGAAACCGTCGTTTATTCCGGCGACGAGTCATCAACCGGAGAGACCGAGTCGCTGTATCAGTTGCAAGATGGCTGGATTGAGGGTTGTTCCGATGGCGACAGTATTTCGGACCCCTTGGATCTGCCAAACCGGGTTGCGATCTTCATGGCCGGTACACAACCAGCGCTCCACTCTTCGACTGCGACGGCTATGATTTCTGGATCAACAGCAGCGGCAACGGCCAGGGCAGGAGGCCCTGTGCGACCGCCGGCTCAGGTCCTATCTGACTTGTTTGACGCTTTGGCAATGCTGATGGCAGAAGTTAACCCGGCGGATCAGGATGCACACAATGTGGAAATTGCAAAAGTGAGAGATCAGATCACTCAGGCCAAAGCCAACTTGGCAGTTGAGGATTCCATGACGGCTGCGGAGCGGGCCGCATTGGATGCACAGGCTTACCGGCTTATGCTGGATCAGAGCGTGTCGAATGATGTCTTGAAGAGGAGGTACTGATCTCGCCTGCCGCCGGTTTACGAAGCCAAGAACCTCTTTAATACCCCAGGAGCAGGGACCAGCAATCCGCCGGTGGTAAACCGGGCGGAGGCACCTGGAGCAGGGGCGCCGGTTCAGCCACATTTGGTGGATCTGCCTCGTCAGAACAACATTGTAACACCGCATGTCCCAACGCCACCGGGTCATTACTCTAACCCGATGGACAACATTGCCATTGCCACTTCACGGCTGGCGGCCATCCCGATCGAAGGCAATTCTCCGGCGGCGGTCGAGATGCGTCGGGTTAAAGAGCTTCTTCAGACAGCCTTGGTTCAACAGGAGGCTTATTCATATAGTCGCGATTGGATTCATTCCACTCCCCGTCCAAGCCGGAGTTACAGCAGGTGCTACCTCTTGAGCACTGCGTTGGATTTCATTGAAGAGGAAAGGATGATGCAGCAAAGTAGCATAAGTATTTCCCTCAGTTTTTGAGAACCAAGGTATCAATCCAGTAGGAGGCTACGCGCGAGTCCCTCGTACCTGCACAAAGCAAATAACTCCTCGCAACCAACGCGATAAGGGGTTGTCAATCCCTTCACGGTCACTTACGAGAGTGAGATCTGATAGAGATGATAGATAATATTTTTGGTATTTTTATAATAAAGATGCAAAGTAAAATAAAAGAAAAGTAAAAAAGCGAAGGCAATAATAAAGCGTAGGAAGATTAATATGATGAAGATAGTTCCGGGGCCATAGATTTCACTAGTGGCTTCTCTCAAGAGCATAAGTATTTTACGGTGGGTGAACGAATTATTGTTGAGCAATTGACAGAATTGAGCATAGTTATGAGAGTATCTAGGTATGATCATGTATATAGGCATCACATCCGAGACAAGTAGACCGACTCCTGCCTGCATCTACTACTATTACTCCACTTATCGACCGCTATCCAGCATGCATCTAGAGTATTAAGTTCAAGAAAACAGATTAATGCCTTAAGCAAGATGACATGATGTAGAGGGATAAATTCATGCAATATGATAAAAACCTCATCTTGTTATCCTCGATGGCAACAATACAATACGTGCCTTGCTGCCCCTATTGTCACTGGGAAAGGACACCGCAAGATTGAACCCAAAGCTAAGCACTTCTCCCATTGCAAGAAAAACCAATCTAGTAGGCCAAACCAAACTGATAATTCGAAGAGACTTGCAAAGATGACCAATCATACATAAAAGAACTTAGAGAAGATTCAAGTATTGTTCATAGATAATCTTGATCATAGTCCCACAATTCATCAGTCTCAACAAACACACCGCAAAAATAATATTACATCGACTAGATCTCCACGAGAGAGAGGGAGAACATTGTATTGAGATCCAAAAAGAGAGAAGAAGCCATCTAGCTACTAACTATGGACCCGAAGGTCTGAGGTAAACTACTCACACTTCATCGAGAGGCTATGGTGATGATGTAGAAGCCCTCCGTGATCGATGCCCCCCCCGTGAGCTCTAACAGGCCCCAAGATGGGATCTCGTGGATCTGAAGGTTGCGGCGGTGAAATTAGGTTTTGGCTTCAGATGTCGATAGTTTGGGGTGCGTGAGGTATATATAGGAGGAAGGAGTACGTCGGTGGAGCAACATGGGGCCCACGAGGGTGGAGGGCGTGCCCTGGGGGGTGGGCGCGCCCCCTACCTCGTGCCCACCTCCTTTCTTTCTTGACGTAGGGTCCAAGTCTCCTGGATCATATTCGGTGAGAAAATCACGTTCCCGAAGGTTTCATTCCGTTTGGACTCCGTTTGATATTCCGTTTCTTCGAAACTCTAAAATAGGCAAAAAAACAACAATTCTGGGCTGGGTCTCCGGTTAATAGGTTAGTCCCAAAAATAATATAAAAGTGGATAATAAAGCCCAATATTGTCCAAAACAGTAGATAATATAGCATGGAGCAATCAAAAATTATAGATACGTTGGAGACGTATCAGGCATCCCCAAGCTTAATTCCTGCTCGTCCTCGAGTAGGTAAATGATAAAAACAGAATTTTTGATGCGGAGTGCTACTTGGCATAATTTCAATGTATTTTTTCTTAATTGTGGTATGAATATTCAGATCCGAAAGATTCAAGACAAAAGTTTAATATTGACATAAATATAATAAAACTTCAAGCATACTAACAAAGCAATCATGTCTTCTCAAAATAACATGGCCAAAGAAAGTTATTCCTACAAAATCATATAGTATGGCTATGCTCTATCTTCACCACACAAAGTATTTAAATCATGCACAACCCCGATGACAAGCCAAGCAATTGTTTCATACTTTTGACATTCTCAAACTTTTTCAATCTTCACGCAATACATGAGCGTGAGCCATGGATATAGCACTATATGTGGAATAGAATGGTGGTTTTGGAAAAGACAAAAAGGGAGAAGATAGTCTCACATCAACTAGGCGTATCAACGGGCTATGGAGATGCCCATCAATAGATACCAATGTGAGTGAGTAGGGATTGCCATGCAACGGATGCACCAGAGCTATAAGTATATGAAAGCTCAACAAAAGAAACTAAGTGGGTGTGCATCCAACTTGCTTGCTCACGAAGACCTAGGGCATTTTGAGGAAGCCCATCATTGGAATATACAAGCCAAGTTCTATAATGAAAAATTCCCACTAGTATATGAAAGTGACAAAATGAGAGACTCTCTATCATGAAGATCGCGGTGCTACTTTGAAGCACAAGTGTGGTAAAAGGATAGTAACATTGTCCCTTCTCTCTTTTTCTCTCATTTTTTTGTTTGGGCCTTTTCTCTTTTTTTATGGCCTCTTATTTTATTTTATTTTTTTCGTCCGGAGTCTCATCCCGACTTGTGGGGGAATCATAGTCTCCATCATCCTTTTCCTCACTTGGGACAATGCTCTTAAAATGATGATCATCACACTTTTATTTTCTTACAACTCAACAATTACAACTCGATACTTAGAACAAAATATGACTCTATATGAATGCCTCCGGCGGTGTACCGGGATATGCAATGAATCAAAAGTGACATGTATGAAAGAATTATGAACGGTGGCTTTGCCACAAATACGATGTCAACTACATGATCATGCTAAGCAATATGACAATGATGGAGCGTGTCATAATAAACGGAGCGGTGGAAAGTTGCATGGCAATATATCTCGGAATGGCTATGGAAATGCCATGAAAGGTAGGTATGGTGTCTGTTTTGAGGAAGGTATATGGTGGGTGTATGATACCGGCGAAAAGTGCGCGGTATTAGAGAGGCTAGCAATGGTGGAAGGAAGAAAAGTGCGTATAATCCATGGACTCAACATTAGTCATGAAGAACTCATATACTTATTGCAAAAATATACAAGTTATCAAAGCAAAGTATTACGCGCATGCTCCTAGGGGATAGATTGGAAGGAAAAGACCATCGCTCGTCCTGGACCGCCACTCATAAGGATGACAATCAATAAATAAATCATGCTCCGACTTCATCACATAACGGTTCGCCATACGTGCATGCTACGGGAATCACAAACTTTAACAGAAGTATTTCTCAAATTCACAACTACTCAACTAGCATGACTCTAATATCACCATCTTCATATCTCAAAACAATTATCAAGCATCAAACTTTTCTTAGTATTCAACACACT
Organism: Aegilops longissima; assembly: GCA_021605205.1. NCBI lineage: Eukaryota > Viridiplantae > Streptophyta > Magnoliopsida > Poales > Poaceae > Aegilops > Aegilops longissima. Next base: position 219,050,501 of record CM038682.1, read on the forward strand.
CAAAAGAAAGTTTTACAAATCTTGAATACCAAGCATATTAGGATTTTTAAACAAATTACCATGCTATTTAAGACTCTAAAAATAGTCTAAGTGAAGCATGAGAGATCAATAGTTTCTATAAAACAAATCCACCACCGTGCTCTAAAAGATATAAGTGAAGTACTAGAGCAAAACTATATAGCTCAAAAGATATAAGTGAAGCACATAGAGTATCTAACTAATTCCAAATCATGTATGGCTCTCTCAAAAGGTGTGTACAGCAAGGATGATTGTGGTAAACTAAAAAGAAAAGACTCAAATCATACAAGACGCTCCAAGCAAAACACATATCATGTGGTGAATAAAAATATAGCTCCAAGTAAAGTTGCCGATGGAAGTAGACGAAAGAGGGGATGCCTTCCGGGGCATCCCCAAGCTTTGGCTTTTTGGTGTCCTTAGATTATTTTGGGGGTGCCATGGGCATCCCCAATCTTAGGCCCTTGCCACTCCTTGTTCCATAATCCATCAAAAATCTTTCACCCAAAACTTGAAAACTTCACAACACAAAACTCAACAGAAATCTCGTGAGCTCCTTTAGCGAAAGAAAACAAAAGACCACTTCAAGGTACTGTAATGAACTCATTCTTTATTTATATTGGTGTTAAACCTACTGTATTCCAACTTCTATATGGTTTATAAACTATTTTACTAGCCATAGATTCATCAAAATAAGCAAACAACACACGAAAAACAGAATCTGTCAAAAACTGAACAGTCTGTAGTAATCTGTAACTAACGCAAACTTGTGGAACTCCAAACATTCAACCAAAATAGGAAGACCTATAAAATTTGTTTATTAATCATAAGAAATTGGAATCAGTATTTTATCACGTTTGGGTGATTTTTAAGAATTGTTTTCGTGAACAGAAAGTTGCTGGAAATTACAGCAAGATCAAATAACTATCATCCAAGAAGATCCTATAGGTTTAACTTGGCACAAACACTAATTAAAACATAAAAACACATCTAACCAGAGGCTAGATCAAAGATTTATTCCTAAACAGAAGCAAAAAGCAAAAAAACTAAAAATAAAATTGGGTTGCCTCCCAACAAGCGCTATCGTTTAACGCCCCTAGCTAGGCATAAAAGCAAGGATAGATCTAGGTATTGCCATCTTTGGTAGGCAATTCTTCAATTAAACATCTATATTCCTTAGAAATTTCTTTCTTTTTAGTAATTATCAAACTTTTAGGCTCAAAATCGAAAAATTCATTCGTAGCAAATGGTTCCTTAATGATAGCAAAAAGATTGGGATGAATACTTATAGATTTAAGATCCGCAGTTTCCTTACTAGAGGATTCACCCTTATTTTTAGGAACATACATAAGCTTGGCAATTTTAGTAGGACGACTTGGAGTATTCTTTACGGAAGAAAAAGCGGTTCCCAAGTTGGCAATGATACCCTCAAGTTTTTCGATTCTAGTGGAATCTTGATTTATTCTCTCATTAACTATGGGTTCCTTCTCCTTAATATTTTTCAAATTTACTCCTACCTTAGATCCATATTGGGTAATTTGATTGTGGATCTTTTTATCTAGATTTTCAATTAACTCAACGGTAGCAACTTTATTTTCAATAATTTCAAGTCTTTGCATTACATGCTCCAAAGTTAACATAGTCCCATTAACCAAAAGAGGTGGTGAGCCAAATAAATCTATCATAGCATTATAAGAGTCAAAAGTGTGGCTACCCAAGAAATTCCCTCCGATAATGGTATCAAGGATATATCTATACCAAGGATTAGCACCTACATAAAAATTGCAGAGAAGAACTGAAGTAGATTGCTTCCTGGTAGATCTATTTTGAGCATTGCAAATTCTATACCAAGCGTCTTTTAGATTTTCTCCCTCCCTTTGCTTAAAATTTAGAACTTCATTCTCGGGAGACAAGGAGAAGATATAAGACTAGCCACGACGACAAGAAAGCGAAAGGGGCAAAAAGAAGAAGGCGAATAAAAAGGCAAGGGTGAAGTGGGGGAGAGGAAAACGAGAGGCAAATGGCAAATAGTGTAATGCGGGAGATAAGGGATTGTGATGGGTACTTGGTATGTTGACTTTTGCGTAGACTCCCCGGCAACGGCGCCAGAAATTCTTCTTGCTACCTCTTGAGCACTGCATTGGATTTCCTTGAAGAGGAAAGGATGATGCAGCAAAGTAGCGTAAGTATTTCCCTCAGTTTTTGAGAACCAAGGTATCAATCCAGTAGGAGGCTACGCGCGAGTCCCTCGTACCTGCACAAAGCAAATAACTCCTCGCAACTAACGCGATAAGGGGTTGTCAATCCCTTCACGGTCACTTACGAGAGTGACATTTGATAGAGATGATGGATAATATTTTTGGTATTTTTATGATAAAGATGCAAAGTAAAATAAAAGAAAAGTAAAAAAGCAAAGGCAGTAATAAAGCGTAGGAAGATTAATATGATGAAGATAGACCCGGGGGCCATAGATTTCACTAGTGGCTTCTCTCAAGAGCATAAGTATTTTACGGTGGGTGAACGAATTACTGTTGAGCAATTGACAGAATTGAGCATAGGTATGAGAGTATCTAGGTATGATCATGTATATAGGCATCACGTCCGAGACAAGTAGACCGACTCCTGCCTGCATCTACTACTATTACTCCACTCATCAACAACTATCCAGCATGCATCTAGAGTATTAAGTTCAAGAAAAAGAAGTAACGCCTTAAGCAAGATGACATGATGTAGAGAGATAAATTCATGCAATATGATAAAAACACCATCTTGTTATCCTCGATGGCAACAATACAATAAGTGCCTTGCTGCCCCTCATCCTTTGGGAAAGGACACGCAAGATTGAACCCAAAGCTAAGCACTTCTCCGTTGCAAGAAAAACGAATCTAGTAGGCCAAACCAAACTGATAATTCGAAGAGACTTGCAAAGATAACAAATCATACATAAAAGAATTCAGAGAAGATTCAAATATTGTTCATAGATAATCTTGATCATAAACCCACAATTCATCGGTCTCAACAAACACACCGCAAAAAGACGATTACATCGAATAGATCTCCACGAGAGAGGGGGAGAACATTGTATTGAGATCCAAAAAGAGAGAAGAAGCCATCTAGCTACTAACTATGGACCCGAAGGTCTAAGGTAAACTACTCACACTTCATCGGAGAGGCTATGGTGATGATGTAGAAGCCCTCCGTGATGGATGCCCCATCCAGCGGAGCTCCGGAACATGCCCCAAGATGGGATCTCGTGGATCTGAAGGTTGCGGCGGTGGAATTAGGTTTTGGCTTCAGATTCGATCGCTTGGGGGTGCGAGGTATATATAGGAGGAAGGAGTACGTCGGTGGAGCAATGTGGGGCCCACGAGGATGGAGGGCCCGCCCTGGGGGGTGGGCGCGCCCCCTACCTCGTGCCCACCTCCTTTCTTTCTTGACGTAGGGTCCAAGTCTCCTGGATCATATTCGGTGAGAAAATCACGTTCCCGAAGGTTTCATTCCGTTTGGACTCTGTTTGATATTCCGTTTCTTCGAAACTTTGAAATAGGCAAAAAACAACAATTATGGGCTGGGCCTCCGATTAATAGGTTAGTCCCAAAAATAATATAAAAGTGGATAATAAAGCCCAATATTGTCCAAACAGTAGATAATATAGCATGGAGCAATAAAAAATTATAGATACATTGGAGACCTATCAGCAGGCGTGTGGATGAACCGGCAGTGTCAAGCAATGCGCGGAACCATGATCCGCCCCGTGACAATAACCCGGCGGGTGGCGCTGGTGATGCTCAAGAGGTGGTGGACCGGGCTCGGGCACGTAGAGAGGCCGAGTTAGCAGCGCAGCATGAAGCTCGTCAGCTTACTCTGGTTCGTCCAACCACATTAGTGGAACTAGGAGTTACTTCTAGTTCTTTCAGAGTACCGTGTCTTGTCCCAGCGTTGTGCAACGGGCGCCTGCCCAAGTATTTCAAAGGCCCGCGCAAGGTGCCTAATTACACCGCCGATTTGTCACCTGAGACATGGGTCGAAAGCTATGAGATTTCCATGGAGATGCTGGATGTGGATGATGCAGCGTGCGCGAAATACTTCACCATGATGCTAGAGGGGACGGCCCGCACTTGGCTGAAGAGCTTACCAGCTAATTCTATCAGGTCATGGGCCGAGTTGAGGGCCCGGTTTATCCAGAATTTCAAGGATACATGCAAGCAACCCATGTCGATTGTGGACTTAGCTGCCTGTGTCCAGGAAGAAGGAGAGTCAACAACCCATTGGGTGCGCCGGGTTTCGGAGATTTTGCATTCATCGGACCGCATCAACGCTGATACCGCAGTTTTAACATTGGAAGGCAATTTCCGGTTTGAACCCCTAAAGTTGAAGTTGGGACGGCTCAAACGTCATTGTAATGACATGGGAACTCTTATGGCCGCTCTGGTGAAGCATGCCGACTCTGATAGTACCAAGGATCCCGAGTCTGATGATGATAAGACAGGGAAGGGAAAAAGGAGCGGCAACGCCAAGGGGCAGCACCACAACCCGACGGGTCATGGAAACGGCGGCAAGCGTAAGGCGGACCATAGTTTAGACTTTGTGGCTAATACCAACACACATGACAAGGGCCAGCGGCATAAGGGTAAACCGCCCCAGCGCGGTGGAGGACCAAGTCCTAACCCGGACCGCCTGTCTTATCTGTTGAACCAGCCTTGCCCAAAGCATGGGACGAAGGAGGTACATCCACGCACCTCTCGAAGGATTGTTATATCATGCAGGAGTTCAAAAATTCTGATTTCGGTATGATCATGGACCAGGTGGCGGTTCAGGCCTCGGATCTCATGGGCCGGGTTATGGCGGAGGAAATTCCGGTTCAGGATTCCACGGTAATCAGGGTGGACATAACAATCAAGGTAATCAGGGCAACCAAGGTGGCTATAATCATCAGGGCAATCAGGAGCAGCAGCAGTCGGGTTACCAGAGCAACCCGAAGCAGTTGAATAGCGGACAGTATCATGTCTTCACCACTAGCCTGGACAAGCGCGACCAGAAGCTTCATAAAAGGGCGGTGAATGCCGTTGAACCGGCGGTGCCCCGTTATTTGCGCTGGTCCGAGCAGCCGATTGTGTGGAGTAGAGAAGATCATCCGCCCCGGGTTGACAATCTGGGTCATCTGGCTCTGGTGGTGGCACCTCAGGTGGGAGGCTATAAGTTCACTAAGGTACTCATGGACGGAGGGAGTAGTATCAATATCCTTTATTATGAAACTTTCCGTCGCATGGGGTTAACACATAAAAATCTTAAACCGTCCAATACGGTGTTCCATGGTGTGGTGCCTGGTAAATCGGCATATCTTGTTGGTAAGATAGCTTTGGAGGTGGCTTTTGGAGATGAGCATGACTCAAGACCAGAAACTTTGACCTTTGAAGTGGTGAAAATCAAAAGCCCGTATCATGCCCTGTTTGGATAACCAGCTTATGCTAAGTTTATGGCACGACCTTGTTATGTCTATCTATAGCTCAAGATGCGGGTCACAAGGGAACTATAACTGTGCATGGGAGCCGCAAGATTGCTCTGGAGTGTGAAGAAGGTGATGCGGCTTATGCTGAGTCGGTTTGTGCCACAGAAGAGTTAAAGTTTTACAAAGATAATGTTGATCTGGCAGATATGACTTCATTGAAGAAACCAACTACAGAGCATGATCCAGCCCTGAAGTTTAAATCGGCTGATGAGACTAAGCTTGTTGACTTCGTGCCTGGCGATTCGTCCAAGTAGTTTAGCATCAGCGCTAATTTGGATCCGAAATAGGAAAGCGCACTCATCGAGTTCATCCTTGAGAATCGGGACATCTTTGCGTGGAAGCCTTCTGACATGCCAGGTGTACCGAGGGAACTCGCTGAGCACACTCTCAATGTTGATCCCAAGTATAAACCGGTCAAGCAGTTTCTCCATCGGTTCAATGAAGAAAGACGCAAGGCTATTGGAGAAGAAGTAGCCAGGCTCTTGGCGGCTGGATTCATTGTTGAAGTATTTCATCCTGAGTGGTTGGCTAATCCGGTGTTGGTCCTTAAGAAGAACGACACTTGGTGTATGTGTGTGGACTACATAGATCAACAAAGCTTGTCCAGCAGATCCTTTTGCCCTCCCCCGTATTGATGAAGTCATTGATGCTACGGCGGGTTGCGAGCGTTTAATCTTTTTGGATGCATATTCTGGTTATCATCAGATCAAAATGGCAGTTAAGGACCAGGAGAAGACAGCCTTCATAACTCCCTTCGGAGCCTTCTGCTATGTGTCCATGCCCTTTCGGCTCAAGAGTGCCCAGGCGACTTATCAACTGTGTGTGCAGAATTCTTCATAAACAGATCGGCCGCAATGTTCACGCCTACGTGGATGATATTGTGGTGAAATCACGGACGAAGGAGACATTGATTGATGACTTGAAGGAAACCTTCGATTCGGGTTTACAAAATGATGCTTAATCCGGCCAAGTGCGTCTTTGGTGTACCTGCAGGCAAGCTCTTGGGTTTTTGTGTCTAACAGGGGCATTGAAGCTAATCCAGAAAAGATTAAAGCCATCACCTCCTTGGCCAAACCGAAGTGTATCAATGATGTTCAACGCCTGGCGGGCTGGATTGCCGCGTTGAGCCGGTTTATCAGTCGCCTTGGCGAGAAGGACATACCTTTATATCAGATGCTGAAGAAAACGGATAACTTCGTCTGGAGTGACGCTGCTAATGAAGCGTTTGAGGATTTAAAGCGGCAGCTGGCTAATCCGCCGGTTCTTGCTACTCCCGTCGACAAAGAGCCATTGTTGCTATATGTAGCAGCTAAAGCTCGGGCTGTTAGTGTGGCTATTGTGGTGGAGCGCAAAGAGGCAGGAAAGGAATATCCGGTTCATTGGCCGGTTTACTATATCAGTGAAGTACTCATCGAGTCCAAGCAGAGGTACCCACATTGGCAAAAATTGGTGTATGGGTTTTTTATGGCAAGCCGGAAGCTTAAGCAGTATTTCCAAGGTCATCCCATCACGGTGGTCAGCTCTGCTCCTTTGGGGGATATAATCCAGAACAAGGAAGCAACTGGCCGGATTGCTAAGTGGGCTATTGAGCTCGGGCCTCACGAGTTGAAATACATACCTCAAACGACGATCAAATCTCAGGCACTTGTGGATTTCATCAATGATTGGACAGAACTACAAGCGCCAGAAGAGAAGCCGGATCATACTTATTGGACTATTCATTTTGATGGGTCCAGGCAATTGGAGGGCTTGGGGGCTGGAGTCGTATTAACTTCCCCACGAGGTGATAAGTTTTGTTATGTTCTCCGTTTAATGTTCCCTTGCACTAACAATGCAGCTGAATATGAGGCTTTACTCCATGGTCTTCGGATGGCTAAGGAGATGAACCTAAGCCGAGTTAAGTGCTTCGGTGACTCAGATTTGGTGGCTCAACAAGTGTCCGACACTTGGGATTCCAAGAACCCACTCATGGCAGCATATCGTCGTGAGGTGGATATTGTTGCAGGTCACTTTAAAGGTTATCAGGTGGATCATGTGGACCGGCGGAAGAATGAAGCGGCGGACACTTTAAGCCGCCTGGGTTCCCAACGTAAACCGGTTCCACCTAATGTCTTCCTGGATGTTCTGCATAATCCGTCCGTCAAGCTTCCTGGTGAAGAGGATTTGGCTGTTCCTTATCCTGAAGCTCAGTTGGTGGCAGCTCTTCATGTTATCCCGGATTGGACGGTTCCATATCTGGCTTATATGAACCGGGGCGAGTTACCAGAGGATGAAACTTTGGCCAGGCAGATAATCCGGCGGTCCAAGTCCATGACTATTATCAATGGAGAGTTACATCATTACAGTGTGACAGGGGCGTTTCAACACTGTGTGTCTCCTGAGGAAGGTCGTGAAATTTTGCGTGAGATCCACGAAGGAGATTGTGGTCACCATGCCGGTTCAAAATCTTTGGTTGACAGCTCATGCTGATGCCGAGGACTTGGTCAAAAGATGTGATGGCTATCAGAAATTCTCAAGACGCGCTCACCGGCTCAAGAGTTGAGGATGATTCCAATCACCTGGCCGTTTGCAACTTGGGGGCTGGATATGGTTGGGCCTTTCAAGAGGTCCAAGGACAAGAAGATCCACCTGTTGGTGGCGGTTGATAAATTCACAAAGTGGGTGGAGGCAGAGCCAGTTAGTAAGTGTGATGTAGCCACAGCGGTTCAATTCATCAAAAAGGTGATCTTCCGGTTTGGCTTTCCACACATCATTATAACAGACAATGGTACCAATCTGTCAAAGGGTGCCATGAAGGAGTTCTGTCAACGTGAGCACATCCGGCTTCATGTGTCATCAGTGGCTCACCCCCAGTCCAATGGCCAAGCGGAGAGGGCCAATCAAGATATCTTGAGAGGTATCAAACCCCGGCTTATGGTTCCTTTACAACGGACGCTGGGTTGTTGGGTTGGGGAGTTACCTTCTGTGTTTGGAGCATCAATACCACACCCAACAGATCAACAGGATACACACCGTTCTTCATGGTTTATGGAGCAGAAGCGATTCTTACTAGTGACATCCGTCATGACTCACCTCGTGTAGCGGCATATGTTGAAGCTGACAACGAGAAGGCACGGCAGGAAGCTCTTGACCTATTAGATGAGGAGCGTGACATGGCGGCAGCCCGTACGGCGATTTATCAGCAAGATCTGCATCGTTATCATAGCCGCCGGGTTAGAACCAGAACCTTTCAAGAAGGTGATTTGGTGCTTCGACTCATCCAGGATCAGACGGATATGCACAAGCTATCCCCCCCCTTGGGAAGGACCCTTTGTGGTCAGCAAGAATCTGCACAACGGGTCGTACTACCTAATAGATGTTCGAGAGTGCAAATACTCACGTAAATCGGAGGAGGAGACCAAACCGGCCATGGAATATTGCTCATCTTCGGCCTTACTATACTTGAGCCATAGGCTCTGCTTATGTACATATTATGACAATGTATATATTATGATCAATATAATAAACCGGAACCTCAGTTAAAGCGGGGTATCTGTTGTTTTCTGACATCATGTGTGGTTACATGGAGCTTCTGTTTATAAAGCGGCGTCCGGTTTACCCCTTGATTTAACTTCTCAAAGCTTTATATTACATCACTTGGGGGCTTGGTCGTATCCGAACCATAGCTACACCTCTTGATCAGCGCAATGCCACAACATCACTTGGGGGCTTGGTCATATCCGAACCACAGTCACACCTCTTGATCGGCTCAAAGCCAAATCAATCCGGGGCCAAAGAGAGTGTTGTAAAGCAACAGCTCAAACATAGGCACCCACTGAGCACAGCTCACAATGTTACTTGGGGATTCTTTGCTATCGAAATGAACTAAGAATCTACACTTGTAACAGGCTATCAAGACATGGCTTGGAAGCCTGGTGTATACACCTAAAACCCCGGGTTAACCTGCCTATTTAAGTAAGTCACTCCGCCCAGGTAAACTTGGTCTGACCCTTCGAACTTTGACAAGTTACTCTAAAATGAAGACCCTGAACTTGTCAAGTTAAAACGATGATTGGTTAAGGATTGAGGAACATCTTAAAAAGGCATTGCAAAAATGGTTTAACTTAGTGGCCTGGCAGCCCATGAAAAACCTCGAATTTGGGGCCTGGCAGCCCGTGAAAAGCCTCGACTACAATGGTTTTTATTTTCCTTTTGCTAAGTTTTCTTTGTTTTCATAAGATTTGTGATGTTTTTCAAACCGGTGTTTATCAACCCGTTTAGGCTGTCAACTACAAGTTGTCAGTACACGCTCAAATCCGGAGACTATCAGCCCGGTCTGGTTTTGACTCAAAGTCACCAGTATGGAATAAACCGGTGTTTATCACAACCCGGAACGGTTTTATTGTAAACCGGCATCATATAACAGGAGTTACTTACCCTCCAAAGTAGGGTTATGACCCTCATTACAACGTTGGTCAGCCAACATTATGCCTAAACGCCACAGGTATTATATATTTCCATATTTGGTCATCTTTTACAACCTTGGTTATAAACCTTGGTTTATATATATATATATATATGGGTATCATGACCCGCCCGGGGGTAAACCGCCAGGGCGCTTTAAGCTTTTTATCTGCAGGAACAGCTTGAATAAATAGCTATGGATTATGAATATCATATCTTCAGCATGTCGGATTAAGCAAGCATCAGTCACAGATAAAAATGCACGAAGGCATACCAGACCAAGTATTTTTACTAGCCTATTACAAGGCATTTCAGTGCCCAAAAGGATAATTGTTTTCTCAAATACATGTTACAGCATGTAGAAGACTAAACCGGCCCCCGATTCATGATTGGTCACCAGCTTGGCCTGACGGCTGCGGATCATCTCGCGCCGGTTCAACTCCCTCCTCTCTACCCAGTGGCTGGAAGTCAACAGTTGCCCAGTCGATCCCAGTTAGGGCTTGGAATACAGCTTCATCACTTATAAGCGTGGACGGTTCAATGTCAGGGGCATAAGTGTGCTTACGGATTGGTGGGATCAGATTTTGCGCTTCCAGAATAGGTGCAGTAACCCGTCTGTTCTTATCATCATAACTCGCCTGATAGTACGACATATCCGCTTCTTCAACCAGTTGACAAGCTAATGGGCGTACTTCCTGGTTTATGATTCGGAGATCATCATTGCCAAATTCTATTCCGTCTTCCTTCAAACTGGGATAGCCTTGGGCCGCTTCCACTGGATCAAAGTCAGGTACCCACGCTTTTTCCCGGGTTAGCGCGGCCAAAGCGCCCGTTCTAGAGGCAGACTTTTTTAGCTCGTCTACCCGGGCATGAAGCATAGATAACCTTTCTAAGGTATCGTTGATCAAAGTGGGAGGAGGATTATTGTGTGAAGCAGTATAGATGATCCGCTGCGCACCGGTATACAGCTTCTCTATCAGAGTATAGGCCGCTTTCAATTTTCTTCTGTAGGTCAGAACCCAGATGGCTAATACGAGTTCCTGCGCCATTGTGCACATCAGTAAACCGACAACACATGGGAAGATATGTTGAAAGTATTAAGGGAAAGATGTTTACCGAACACAGCAGCAGTCATGGCATGAATCAACCGCTTTACACCGGTCAGTTCGTCAACCACCGGTTTAAGAGCTTTTTCTGCATCTTCAACCCTTTTTGTCAAAGCGGATTTTTCAATCTCCCAGTCCGCCCGCTCCTTGTTGAAGCCCTCTTTAAGTTTCTCCATAGCACCTAGAGCGCTGGTTAACTCTTCCTTGGCTTTGGAGGTTTCGGCTTGCTGGGATTTGAGGTTCTCCTGCAGATCACGAAATTTCTACAAGTCCCAAGCACAATACAAGTATTAAACTTGGCACTTGGGGGCTAATGTGTGTTTGCTCATAATTGCTGATATGGGAAATCTTCTACAAAGTCCCGGTTCATCTTTATAAAGATAAACCGGCCCTCGGGGGCTACATCAGTGAAGTTAAGATGCATTGTTGCGAACATGAAATTGTTACTGAAGTCCCGGTTTAGATTGGTATCCTAAACCGTCACTCAGGGGCTACTGGAAGTTTATAAGATGCAATTGAATATAAGAGAGGAACAATTATGGAGTTACCTCATATCGCTCCTTCATCAAATTTACCAAACCGGCCTCATAGTCACGGCTGGTGTACAGACGATTCAAGAAGCCGGAGTGAAGGTCTTGAGCATTCAGGTGGGCATATTTTGACAAATCGGTGTTCCATTTGCCTTTGCCAATTGCAGAGAGCTCGTCTTTAGCAGTATGCTTTGACAAAGCGACTGGATTGCCAGGAGCGGTATGGCCAGTGCCAGTAATCATAATGTCATCATCTTTGTCATCAATGCCGTTCATCGGGTTGGCGGTTTGTCAAGATTTTTACCGGACTTGCTGGTTTATCATCGATTCGGATAGGGCTGGTTGGCTGGTCGGCATGGCTTGCGGTGTCAACTTCTATCGCTCAAACAACAAAGTCATGATCTTGAGGCGGTGGGTCATTCAAGATGGCATCAACGTTGGTCTCTTCAGATCCGGAGTTTTCTCGGTTCAACACCACGTCTTCATCACCGGTTTATTCAACCGAGCCTTCTTCTTTGGGTGCAGGCTTGGCGCTGAGAAAAATAAACATGAGGATCAGTACAGTATATCAAAATAACAGATCAAGGATAAAAATAAGTGTATGGCTCACCCAAGAACTGTTTTGAGGGGTGGAAGCTTTGTGGCTGACGACTCGCCAGAAGATGAGTGAGAAGTACCCTGATAATTTGAATCAGACGGGTTAAGAGGCTGACGGAAACAACCCGCTTTGGGGCATGAAGTGTCAAGGGGATGAGAGACTTCTGATTGGTGTTTCCGAACCGGAGTGTTTGGTAAACCGGCGGAGGTAACTACCTGGCCGCTGTGCCGGGTTGTGCGGCGAGCTTCGTGCTGCTGTGTCTTCAAAAGAAAGTTTGGATCCAAATAAGCAAGGGGGTGAGAAAAATTTACTTTCCGGTTTGCTCGACGGATTTTTGATGTTGGCAGAGGATCTGAATCGAAGGAAAGAATGATTACCTCTACATCATCAGCATGACTGCCTTCAGTGTTGTCCTGATAATAATCATTGTCAATGAGGTGTATGAAAAATGAACCAAGAGAGTCAAGTTCTACCTCTGATTCCGGATTACCCACATCGTCATCAGCTGGTAGCTCGGAGGATGAAGTGGTCCTTTTCTTGGCAGGCTTTTTAATAACCTTAGTCTTTGGGCGAAGTGGCTTGGCCGTCTTATCTTGCGGCTTCATCGGTTTGTCTTGTGGTGGTTTCTTATTCTAGAACGGATCATCACCCTGTCAGAAAATAATCACACTTTTAGAGAATATTTGGACAGAAGCAACTTCAGATAAAAAGATTATATGATTCTTACAGCTGGCGGTTTGTTGAAGGTACAGAAAGGGAGTAGTCCGGTTTGGGCACAGACAGCCTCCGGTTCGTTCAGCATCTTTTTTACAGCCTCAGTGACTTCTGCATCTGTAAGCTGAATGTCAATGTGCCACTGAGCATCCTTCAAGCTCCCCATATACTCACACATCAAACCGAAGCACCGGCTTAAGGGCAGAATACTCCAGCTTATCCAACAACGAGCAAGATCAACTCCTGTCAAACCGTTCGCCATGAAGGCTCTAAGCTTTGATAATTGAGGAGCATACTTGGCCCTTTCTTTTGCAGTCAACCTCTGAGGAAAAGGATGTGTGCTGCTAAGGCGTTCAGGGCGGTAACCCAGCAGGGGGTTTTCATCAGGTGTGTATCCTTGCAATAAAACCAGGTCTGGTTCCACTCTTTGGGATGACTGTGGAGCTTGGGATGAAAGAAAGTGGCTTCCTTCCTTTTCTGAACCGCCATTCCGCCCAGTTCCGTATTGAGTCCATCCGTGAACTCTGTGCGACGGTTTAAGTGAAAGAAATCCCTAAACAGTTTGACTGTAGGTTCCTCTTGCAGATAAGCTTCACAGAAGACTTGGAAGTGGCAGATGTTGGTCACAGAATTGGGACCGATGTCTTGAGGGCGCAGCTGAAAACTAGCTAGTACATCCCAAAATTTTTTGAAGCGGGAGGGCTAAAACCTCGACTCAGGTGATCAGCAAATACAACTACCTCTCCATCCTTGGGCGTAGGAGGATTTTCCGGGCCAAGGACCCTCCAGTGGATGACATCTTTCTTGCCCAAAGCGCTCGTTTTAACACAATTGTTTAACTGCTCTTCGGTTACTAGAGAAGGAGCCCAATTACATTCATAGACTTGCTTGGCCATGGCAATGAAAATCTGAAACATGATTATTGCCAGTTTAAGATTTACAGTGGATAACTATAAAGTGATATAAGGATCTAAGTATATTGTTAAACCGGAGCTGGTTATATGTAAATCGGAGTCTGACAATGGAGACAGTACAATGATGAATGCAGTGGCGGTTTAACAGGGGACTAATGGTATCTACTGGGTCATCATTTTTTCTATGAAGTTAAACCGCCTAATCTGGTATGGAAGATACAAGTCTAAAGATGCGTAAGTGAAGGAAAAACAATTTTCACAGTTTAGCATGGTAGTTTCAGATATACCGAGCGGTGGGTAATCAAAATATATTCTGGTCTAATATCAAGCGCTCAAAAAGTTCAGTAAGTTCAGATGAGTTGGATATCAAGCAGATTCCTTAACAAGAAGAAAAGAGTTTAAACTACAAAAGGCGCTGAAAACAGTCAGATCTAACCGGCCATTGGCATTGCCGAAGGAAGAACAGCTTCAAGCTATGAAGAACACCGAACCCTAATGGCGGATCTAGGGCGAGGAGAAGAGGAACTTACGGGTGCAGGAGGAAGCAGCAGAGGATCACCACTTTTATCTGATACGATCAGGTTGATGTAGCGGCTTTTTGTCGAAGCAGAGGCGAAGGACGACGGCGGCGGCAGAACTCGGGGGTCGGTCGGCGCGAGGAAGACGACGACGCGAAAAGGCACGAGGGGGAAAAGTGAAAGTGACCCCTCGACCCTATTTATAAGATGAATGGATAAAAGACATGCGCGAGAATCGAGGAGCCCAAAAAATGGGGTGTGTGACAGCTTTGTTGCCTCGATCCTCGGGGGCCCATTAATGAAGATGGGTTATACACAGTTTTAAATAAACAGATGACATGGTCCTGGAAGATGACGTCACAGCGGTTTACAAGTTTATGAGAAGATGTTGAAGACGAAAGTTTCTTAAGTATTGAGGATTGACATGAACCAGCTCAAATCAATCTGGGGCCTAATGTTGGGGATATTGCCACTGGGCGTAAACCGGCCAGGAGAGACCGGGTTAACCCCATAAGTAATTCATAATATCTGAAGCCCATGAAGACAGACGGTGACGCTTTATGAAGGCCCAGGGCCCAGAGCCGGGTTAAGGCCTATAGACATAAACCGGTGTAGATATGTAAACTTGTATTGTAAGATAGAAAGAGCAAAGACCGGGCTGGACACGTTTATGAGCTGGCTTCGGGATTCTGTAAACCGACGGGTGTCAACCCATGTATATAAGGGACGACCCGGCGGCGGTTCAAGGACAACTAACAACAACTCGAGACTCAGGCAAAGTGTATTCGTTCCCTGGTCATCGAAACCCCAGCAACTCCATCACAACTAGACGTAGGCTTTTACCTTCATCATAAGGGGCCGAACTAGTATAAAACTCTCGTGTCCCTTGTCTGGTTTAACCCCTTTAAGCTAACCCGTAGCGATGGCTCCACGACTAAGTCCTTTCATGAGGACATCTGCCATGACAAAACCACGACAGTCCTTTTGCTTCTTCTTTTCCTCTCTTGCCTTTTTAAGTTGATTGTTCTTCAGGGCTTCAAGCTCCTCCTTGAAATTATACAGGTGTTTTCTTGCCAATCTGGTCCCGTCATCTGTTAGGCAAGCATCTTTGGCTGATGCCTTAAATTCTTTAAAAATTGACGTATCGCATGACGCTTTTCCCCTCCTCTTGCATCGACTTCTTAACTGTCGGCTGTTCGAAATCAGGTTGAATAAGATCCTCCTCTGGATCCCAGGTCCACCTCTTTAGGATGTACTTTTCAGGTATCTCGTATACCCCAATTTGGTCCATAACTCATATTACGTGCGCGCACAGTAGCCCGTCATGACCAAACTTGCAGGAAGTACACGAGTATGTCTCTTCATCCATGTTTGCTTGCACATGGTAGTCCCTGTCTCCATATTTTGGTATTATCCCCCGCACCGAGCTGACCTTGAAAGTACCATCATCCAATGTGTCGCATCTGTAGGCTGATTTCACCTTCATTTCCACCTGGAACTTGCAAAACAAGTTATGTGTGTACAGCCCCCACACCTGCATCTCCAGTGGGTTCATCGAGTACATTTCGGTTTCTTTGTACACTGTTTCCAACTGCTGCTCTTTTGACACGCTAGCCATCACCTTATCCTGTATCGCAGTTGTATCACAGCGATTCGACCAAAGTGAGTTGTTTGGGTTGATATACTTCTTGAGCACAGAGTTAAAACCCTCGCTTCTTGCTGTGGTCTGCAAGAACGGGAAAAATCGTGCATATAGTATACCGGGACCCAACACTTCCTGTTCTCCCACAGCCATTGGAAATGCTCGTTGTCGGTCTGGCCATACGCTTCCATCATCACCCACCACTTGTGCTCAAACTCCTCAACTGCATTCGTAACATAAACATGGTAACATTGGTTCAAACATATTTGGTAACTAGGAACACCACTGCTGTTGATAATTCTGTCACACACACCTGGTTACTTTAGTTCAAGCATCATGGTAAGTACTTTGCACACAGGATGATTTTTTTTTTCACATCGAATACCACTCTGTGTGTGTAGTACAGGCAACATTTTTAACTAGCAACAAAAAAGAGACTCATATCAATCAGCACTAGCTCGTGATTGAAAAGTTTTGTTGTAACTAGTGGGGTGAACAACTGAAATGTGTCCATCAAACATGAACATGATAGGGGTAGTACAGAAAATAATTAATGTAGGTAATTTTGTTATAATCCTCTGGTAACTTGTCACCTTATTAGATGGTAACTGTTGATATCATGCATCTAAACCCATTTCTCTGTGTTTTAAGTTAGTGAGGGTGGGAAGTAAAATACCAGTCAGGTTGTTGTCAACATAATCCTTGAATGCATAGTTTAGTGGCTCATCGTGAGCCATCAGCTTCCCAGGCTTCTCTTGTGCTTTTTTCATTATATGCCACCAGCAATTCCTGTGTACTATCCCGATGAACACCTCATCAATAGCTCATTGCAAAATCTTGATCTGTTATTATGTTCTTTGACGCAATTCCACCCATTGCATGCAAGAATGCATTAAACAGCCACACAAAGTTACCAGATAGTTTGTTTTGAACAAACCCACAACTAAACTGGATTGACTGCCCATGGTTATTAATGCCAATGAAGGGCGCACAGGACATTTTGTACATGTTTGTCATGTATGTTGTGCCGAATGAGATGACATCATTGTATCTAGCATATGCCCTGCGCGACGCACCATCTATCTAGAATAAATTTTCCACTCTGTCCTCATCATCAAGCTTTATTCTCCAATAGAAATCTGGATCTTGTGCCTTCATATCTTGGAAGTACGAGATTGTGCTCCCCACATCAGCATGGCGGTACTCCATCCGGAATTTAGCTCGTTGGTTTGCGATGTCCTTTGTTGTGTATGGTACATCTTTAGGATTCCCGTAGAACCATGACATTAGTTGCATCTGTCTTGCTGTCTCTATGTTGCACCCGTGCAATATCTTCAAGAAGTCCTGCTCATCTTTTGGAATGTTCCTATGTGATGATAGGAACTTTGTCAAGGACAGCTTTCTTATTAGAGGGTGGTTGTGGTCGTCGTTGAAGCGTTTGACTCTCCACCACGCACCCGTGTGGGTGATGTAAAGGTGGGCTGGACATCCCGACCTCACAACCTTCCCTCTTTTCCTCTTCTTCACGATGCCTTTTGGGTCCTGCGCATCCTCTATCTCCTCCTTGTTTGTTTTTGGCTTGCCGTATTTCCCACAAACCAAGAGGACTATGCTTACAGTATCTTCTTTAATTGTTTTTCTCTATTCCAGTCTCATTCCAAACCCATGTCTCAGTGCATATTGCTTGTAGTGATCATAAGCTTCCTCAAAAGTATCAAACTTCATCGTTTCATCAGGAGGTTTCGGTGTGGAGTATGCCTTGGTGTTTTTGTCTCCCTGTTCAGCATTCTCTCCTCATGTTTCTGGACTCGCTGGCTCGCTGACTGAATGATCAAAGAAGCTTTCTCTCCCCCCTATGCTGCTAGTAGTCGGTTCTTTGCTTGTCTCTCGGACCATCGGGTTGCTTCTAGATGTAGCACCTGTAATGTTTTTGAAGTTGTTATTTTGTGTTATATTTCTGCACGCCAAAACTAGTGGTAACTTGTACTCCAGTTGCTTGGTAAAGTTTGCATGCATTAAGATGTTTTTGTAGCTGTAAAGTGAAAGCATGTAATTCCAATTGCAATACAGATTGCATGATAATTCGTATGCAGTAAGTGTGGTAATTGTACCTAATTTCATGGTAACTTGTGTGCATTAAGCTTTGTTATTGTGAACTGATTCATGGTGAAAATGGTAGTTGTAAATAACATAGGGTGGTAGTTGCAATTCAAGTATGATGGTAACAAGTCTGTGTATAAAAATGTGGTACCATGGTAAATGTTTTACCTTCATCTGTTTTGGCAGAACCAAAGCTTGCTGTGTGTGCATATTCACACTGTTGGTTTGTCCCCACACCACTCATCATGATATCCACATTACCCCCGTTGTCATGCGCCATTTTCTTGTGTTGCAGCACCTGCTAGCACATATGATTGCATCCATCAATTTTCCACACTTACAAGCAATTTTGATTATTTTTGAGGAACAACTTTTTTTTTCTGCACTGATTACTTCTTTTTTTATAACAGGTATCATTTTGGGAGTAACCAGCGTATGGGAATATGACAGTGATAGTTCCTATCAACCTCATTTCATGAACATCATTTCTTACCAAAAAAATGTAAACCGGGCAACTTAATGATATTCTTGTAGTGTTTTAGCACCTTTGGTTCTGAGTTTTCCTGGTAAATTGTAATGAATAGCATGATAACTTGTTCTAACATGGGTTTGTTCAATATAAAAAGGATCTTTTTTATGTTGAATAAGTGTTAAAGGATGCTGATTACTCAATGCACACACTCTGGTAATCTATATTCAATCGAAATGGCAACTCAGTTATTAATGAGAAATATCATACATGTAGTTCTAACATGCTTCAAAAAAGATAGCTTGATAGAGTGATGATGATAACCTATATGTTTTTATGTTGGTAACTTAATGATGAGGTAACTCAATGATGTAATTTGTAGGTAGGAACATGGATCAATTTTACCAACTTTTTGGCTATAAAAGAGGAAAATTTATTCAATCTTTGTTGGTAACCTGACTGAATTTGAATGATAACTCAATTACAACCGAGGAATTACACACATGCAGTAAAAGGGCTACCTGTTTATGCATCATTTTGGCTTTCTTATTTAGTTCTTGTTGTTCTTTCCCCATGTTTTTCCCCTTGATTTTATTGGTATGAAATGCAAATGCAGCATGTGTATAGAGGTTGAATCACTTACCTCCTTTCTTTTTTGCCTGATTATGACGAAATTGAGACGAACTGATGTATTTCTCCTAGTAGCATGCGTTAACCCCTGTGATGTTGTTGTGGTAAACCGGGCCCTCTCTCAAATCCTTGTGTTTGGTAGTGTTTTTCGTGGGTTTTTTTTTTGGTGGATCAGATCTGGGGCGGAGGTCGCCGGCGATGGAGGCGCGTCGGGGAGAGAGGAAAGAACTGATCGGGGCAGGTGGCTGTTTCTACGATGGAGGTAAGAAACTAGGTTTTGGAAGGCTGGGTCGTGGGTGGCTCTGCCAAAGTGGGTCACGCGCGGGAGGGACGCGGTTGTACGATCGTGCGGATTTGTCGCTAACGACCAGTCGGCTGGTAGTTAGTCGCTTTCATTTGTGTTTGTACTTTCATAAACCTTTATAATAGATCCAAGTCCCTTTTCGTAAAAAAATCACTCACATCTTCAAAAGTAAAAGTGTTGAATATGTAAATTTTTAGAACAACAGAAAGTAATGAATAAGGATGTTCATTAGGGCATCTCTAACAAACCTTCATACCGCTCACAACCATTTGAACCGAACGTATTTGACATCCAAAACGGTATCCGTTAGTCCACGGAGCGGTTCAGACGTTCGTTTTTTTCGTAAATCAGGCGCAGACAAGGGGGTTTAAGGACGTCCGTACCGCTGCCATGTACGCTTTTATTTTAGGGGTGAGAGTTGGAAATACCCTTGGCCGGAACTTTACGTGGATCGTACCCAAAGCACGTAGCAGGACCACACCAACACATACGGCATGACCCTTCACGATAGCAAACGCATCAACAAGCGAGCCAGAGATCTCAATGCATTTCGCAGGGCAACATGCACCCCTGGAATACAAACTGTCTGTTTCGTTTTTGTCGCTCAGGCCAACGAAACATGACCTGCAGGGGTACAGAGTTTTTACGCTTTTTTTTTTTGCGGGAACAGAGTTTTGACGCTGCCCCAACTACCCCCGCCGCTTCCCGCACCGGCCAGCCATATGCCTCTGCCCGGACGGTTGTTCCGCGGGCTAATTTCAACCTTTGCCGGGCAATCATGCAGCATCACCTCGACACCCACACACAGCGCGCGGTGCCGGTGCATACCACCGGCGCGGTGAGAATGCAGCGAAAACCATCGGCCTGGCTAGTTGGCTTTGGCGGCGAGACCTCGAGGCGCGCAGCTCGCCGCTCGCCTGGCTCACCCGATCACACCGCCACCCCGCCTGGCCGCGCGCCACGTTCCCGTGGACACCTACTTGCCCTGCGACTTCGGTGCCTTCGCGCGCTCGCGCGGCACCAGCAACAACCGCGACCGCCGGCCGATTGATTGGTCACTGGTCAGGCAGGCCGTCGCGGCCCCTGTCGCCGGCGCCGCACATGTGGCCTCCAGCTGACCTGCGAGGCAAAGGCGTGTCGCATCTCACACCCGCACGCATGTGCCGGCTGTACGTTCAGTCCTTCGCATCCCTGTCCCAAAGTCGTTAACTATGAACTTGAGGAGCATACCACGCACGCGCGTACTGTCCATGAACTTGACCGTAGACAATGGCAACGGGACGACAGCAAACGTAGCCGCGGGTGCATACACACCACGGCTTTGCCCGCGAATGGGCCCTGATCGGAATAGAAAGGACAGGAAGTGGATAATGTACGGCGCTCTCCGCTCCGGCTCCGGGGAGACGTCTCTGCAAGTGCAACCGGCGAAAACGACGAGATCGATACAAAAACAGAGCCAAAACCAACACTTGGCTTTTAGCCTTTTACATTGGGTGGATGCCGTTGCAGATTCCCTGGTGAGCACAAACCATATGCAGATAAGCCCAACGACCGCAGCAGAGAGAACATCATGCATGCATGCATCCTGCATGTAGTATCAGATACCGGCCATGTTCTGGTTCTGCTTTGCTAGCTCCCGCCGGAAAGGAGGACGGAAGGTGCGTCGTGACGATCGAGCATATGTCACGTAGGATGCTGAGTCAGGATCCTAGGAAGGTACATAGAGGAAAAGGAACACACGTGGTCTGCGTTTGCACCTGGTATATGGATTGGTAGGTCATGAGTCTCCGACGGTCGTGGCACACTTGGTGGCAAGAGAGAGAGAGAGAGAGAGAGACTCGTTCTTCGTTGCTGCCTAGATCGGTCCAGAGTTAGCGTACAGTATCAACATGGGTACGACTGGTTAGCAGCACACAGTACCGTGAGCTCATTTCGCAGTGCCATGATTTTTTCTTGGTCACCGTAGCATCTTTTATTTACAAGAAAAATATTCACACAGCTCCAAATTTTCCAGGTAATTAATATGTAATGCTATACCCTATAGCTGTTCATTTTGCAGATCTTTAACACTCTAGAAAATTGACCCACTGGGCGCTTAGAACGTCTAACAGTGTGAGAAAACGACCACGTGACATATTTCACGACGGAAACTCGGCCGATTCAAACGTGCACACAAGGAGGACATGAGCATGTGCTTTGCTCTCGTTCGCCTTGAGCGGAAGGGCAAACCCGGCTACAGTCCCACAGGCGACAACGGCCGTCTGCATGCAGATGCACAACGCGACACGACGGTTGCCGTGGATCACCGGACTCCTCCCGGCACCCGATCCCGCGAAACGGATTTGCAGAGCGCCGGCTAAGCTATAGACGCATTAATACGGTGCATGCGCGCGGTTGACCTCGCCGCCGCCGGACATTCCTCGATCCGATCCCGTGCCGTGACGGGCGCAAAAAGGAAGACCGATCTGTGCCGTGAAGGACGCACCATCTGGACCCGGGCCGTCCGCCGTGGCGAGTCCGGCGGTACGCCACCCGCGTTGTTGTCGCTGGAGTGCCATGGCTTCGAGAACGAAGAGACCAGGCCACGTACGAACCCACTTAATACAAATGGAGGTTAATGGCTAAAGGTGCAAGATCAACGTCAAGGGCTTTAAAAATGAAGGCGAACGGCACATGCAAAGTTGGCCACGAGATGACACGGCGGGCGGCCGATTTCGGCGAGCTCTTCGACTGGTCGAACTCGTTTGCGTTTGCTGCTAGCACGGTAAATATGATGTGATCTGATATACTTGTAAGATTTGATCTTGTGGAAGCGTTCCTACTCCCGATGAGAGCCGCGTTGTGTTTACTTATTGAGGACAGGAATCACCCCTGTCGTGACGTATAAGTTTACGATGATCGCTAGGATTCATCGATACATGAGGAGTCCGAGAAGGTAATGAGAGAAGTAGAGATAGGAGGGAGGTTTAGATTACAAAGAGTTTAAACAGATATTCTAACACTCTCCCTTAATCTAAGGGTCTCGATAACTGCCACACGTATGGTGTATCGGGTAGTTGTGCCACACGCCTCGTGTGGCATGGACAGCAACCAGCCCACACACCTATGTGTGGGCAAAACAACTAATGCCCACACACATCTTTTTTTTCCTCCCGAACCCTCTCACGCAGCGTGCGGGCGGTTGATAACGCCCACACGCCCGTATGTCGAACCTCGTACCCTCCCGGTCCCAAGACGCGACGCGTGACGCCCACCGCGCCCGCAGTTGCCATGGTCCGACCCTCGTCCATGTTCGTTTATCTGCGGTTGCCATGTCATTTGAACTACGGTTGCCATGTCGGACAACTGCAGTTGCCATGGTTGCTCAACCGCAGTTGCCATGTATGGTCGATCTAATGTAGTTGCCATGATTTCATAACTTTAGGAGTTGCCACATACTAACACTAGGCAGTTGAGAGAGTTGACATGTGCTCACAAGCATGCTAGGGCAGTTGCTATGTAAAAGGAAGAGTTGCCATACGCTTACGTGCACGTTAGGGCAGTTGCCATGTCACGTGCGTTGGGGCAGTTGCCATGTACCATGCAAAACACATGGCAACTCGCTAAAAGAGAGTTGCCATCTGCTTACGTGCACACTAGGCGAGTTGCCGTGTACCGCAAAAACACATGGCAACTTGGGTAAAAAGAGAGTTGTCACCGCTTATAAAGCACACTAGGGCAGTTGCCATGTGCGCTGCAAAACACATGGCAACTAGCAGCTTGGGTGTGGGAGAGGAGACAGGCGTGTGGGCGAGATGGCAAATGCCCACACACCAGCCCTTGTGCGTGACTGAAAACTGGTGTGTGAGTGAACTGCTAAACGCCCACACACCGGCCCCTCCGTGTGGTAAAACAGATGTGTGGGCGAACTATGTCACACACCACACACACGCCTTGTCCTACGTGGCACAGAAAATCAGCCAGAGTGTGCCAAGATTCGTGCATATAGTACTGGACGGTGATGGATGCGTGTGGTCGAGATGGTCAACGCCCACACGTGTGGGCGTTAACATTTCCGTAATCTAAACTATCCTATATTCAAATTTCTCTTGAACTCCTCAAATGGCCTTGCTGGAAGAGCTTTAGTAAACCCATCTGCTAACTGATCCTTGGATGGAATAAATCGTATCTTCAACTTCTTCTCAGCAACTCTTTCTCGCACAAAGTGAAAATCTATCTCAATATGCTTGGTTCTAGCATGAAAAACTGGATTAGCAGACAGATATGTAGCACCCAAATTGTCACACCATAGACAAGATGTACGATGTTGCTTGATTCCTAACTCATGAAGCAATGATTCCACCCAAATAATTTCAGCAGTTGCGTTTGCTAGAGATTTATACTCAGCCTCCGTACTTGACCTTGACACTGTGGCTTGTTTC
This sequence comes from Aegilops longissima, assembly GCA_021605205.1. Classification (NCBI taxonomy): domain Eukaryota; kingdom Viridiplantae; phylum Streptophyta; class Magnoliopsida; order Poales; family Poaceae; genus Aegilops; species Aegilops longissima. The sequence continues at coordinate 219,074,414 of CM038682.1, forward strand.
CTAGCACTCCAAGAAATAAGGTTTGATCCAAAGAACACTGCAAATCCTCCAGTTGACTTTCTCTCATCACTACATCCTGCCCAGTCAGCATCAGAAAAAGCACTAACAAGTGTAGAACTTGATCGTTTGAACTGAAGTCCCAAACTCACAGTGTGCTTAATATATCGCATAATCCTTTTGACAGATGTCCAATGAGTGAAGGTAGGAGCATGCAAATACTGACAAACCTTGTTTACATCAAATGATATGTCTGGCCGTGTCAAAGTCAAATACTGTAGAGCTCCAACAGCACTTCTATATTTTGTACTTTCTTGTTCATTAAGCAGTTCTCCTTGATATGCCGAAAGCTGTTCTGAAGAAGACAATGGCGTAGGTGAAGGTTTGCAATCCTTCATTCCCATACGAGTTATAAGCTCAGTAGCATACTTTTCTTGATTTAACATTATGCTATCTTGAGTCTTCTTAACTTCAGTGCCTAAGAAAAAATGTAAGTCACCTAGATACTTCAATGCAAACTCTGAACTCAAGTCACACAAGAGAGCATTAGTAGCATTTGATGATGAGCTTGCAACTATGATATCATCAACATATATAAGCACAAAAATCACTGTATGTGCCTTATTATAAATAAATAAAGATGTATCTGCTTTGGATGAAACAAACCTAAGATGCTTCAATTGTGAACTTAACCTTGAGAACCAGGCCCTAGGTGACTGCTTTAGACCATAAAGAGCCTTATCAAGCTTGCAAACATAATGAGGTGTTTGTTTATTCTCATACCCTGGTGGTTGCCTCATATAGACCTCCTCTTCCAGAACACCATGCAGAAACGCGTTCTGAACATCTAGCTGTCTAAGACTCCATCCCCTGGAAACAGCAATGGCTAGCACAAGTCTTATGGTAGCAGCTTTAACAACTGGACTGAATGTATCCTCATAATCAATACCATATCTTTGCTTAAACCCTTTCGCAACTAGACGTGCCAATGGAGCCATCTGCTTTTCTTTTTATTCTGTAAACCCACTTGCAATCAATAATATTTTTACCTCTCTGACTTGGTACCAAGTGCCATGTTTTATTATTCATGAGTGCACCATATTCTTCATCCATAGCTCTTTTCCATTTAGGATCTCCAAATGCATCACTTAGTTTTGTTGGTTCACCTGAAATACACAACATGCCATATGGTATTGTGCCATCTGTTCTTTGTTTAGGATTTCTAATACCTTTTTGAATACGAGTCATGACACGTGTAGCAACAGGTTGTGGTCGTGCTGAACTCTGCGCAGGAATATGCACAGACCGGCTTGATGCAGAAGATCCCGGAGAATTTTCAGAATCAGCCGCAGGCGATCCAATAGCCTCCTGTGTGGCGGCCGTTTCTTCTGTGGCTGCAAAACCAGACGCCACAGCCAATCCGGAGTCTGACGCAGCACTTGGCTGCATGTGGGAGCAGCGCGCTGCAGCGGTTGGCTGCATGCGCCTGGGCTGCATGCGCATGTGCCCGCGCTGTCACTCCCGACTGGCGGGCTCCCGATCCGAGGCTGCTGCGCGCCCGTGATCCGAGGAGGATTCCCTCACAGGAGTGGCAGGCGCCGCCAGATCGTCCTCGAAGACTGCGCCTGCTCCCTCTTCTTCATGCACATGAAATAACAGATCGTTTTGATCATTTTGAACACCAATTTCTGCACCGTTTTCTGCATCGTTTCTGTCAGAGACCTGCACACGTACAGAAGGAGCACTGTTTCTAGGAACATTATCATGTTGGTTAGTACAATTGTTATCCCCCCTTGATCAAAACTAGGAGACATGGATGGAAGGAGAAGTATTTCTTGGCGAAGAAGGGCACCGGCGTTGGGATGAAGTGATGAAAAAGGAAATACCGACTCGTCAAACACAACGTCTCTAGAGATATATACTCGTCCTGTAGAGATGTCAAGACACTTGACTCCTTTGTGCATGGGGCTATAGCCTATGAAGGCACATTTTTTTGAACGGAACGCAAGTTTGCGTGTGCTATAAGGCCTGAGGTTGGGCCAACAAGCAAAAACTCTAAGAGACTTGTAATCTGGTGAAATACCAAAAAGACGAGTGATGGGATTCTCAAAGTTGATGACTTTGCTAGGATGAATGTTTATGAGATATGTGGCAGTAAGAAAGGCTTCATCCCAAAATTTCAAAGGCATGGAAGCGTTTGCTAGCAATGCTAGTCCTACTTCAACAATGTGGTGGTGTTTGCGTTCAGCCGACCCGTTTTGTTGGTGAGCATGGGGACATGAAACATGATGAGAAATTCCAATATTTTGGAAGAAGGAATTTAGTTTCTCATACTCACCACCCCAATCTGTTTGCATGGCAAGAATTTTGGAATTCAATTGTCGTTCAACAAGGTTTTGGGAGTTGCTAAAAACTTGGAAAACATCGGATCATTTCTTTAGCAAATAAATCCAGGTATAATTTACTATAGTCATGAATGAAGCTTACATAGTATGAAAATCTACCAACTGAGGTAGGAGCTGGTCCTCACACATCCGAGAAAACAAGTTGCAATGGAGCAATGGAAATACTAGTGGAAATAGGATAGGGTAACTGATGACTCTTAGCTTGTTGACAAGCATCACAAACTGACTCAGAACTAGGCTCATAGGAGAGCTTATTTTTACTAAGGACATGTTGAACTATAACTGAAGAGGGATGAAGGAAATATGCCCTAGAGACAATAATAAAGTTATTATTTATTTCCTTATATCATGATAAATGTTTATTGTTCATGCTAGAATTGTATTAACCGGAAACATAATACATGTGTGAATACATAGACAAACAGAGTGTCACTAGTATGCCTCTACTTGAATAGCTCGTTAATCGAAGATGGTTATGTTTCCTAACCATAGACATGAGTTGTCATTTGATTAACGGGATCACATCATTAGGAGAATGATCTGATTGACATGACCCATTCCGTTAGCCTAGCACTTGATCGTTTAGTATGTTGCTATTGCTTTCTTCATGACTTATACATGTTCCTCGTAACTATGAGATTATGCAACTCCGTTTACGGAGGAACACTTTGGTACTACCAAACGCCACAACGTAATCGGGTGATTATAAAGGAGTACTACAGGTGTCTCCAAAGGTACATGTTGGGTTGGCGATTTCGAGATTAGGTTTTGTCACTCCGATTGTCGAGAGGTATCTCGGGCCTTCTCGGTAATACACATCATATAAGCCTTGCAAGCATTGCAACTAATAAGTTAGTTGCGAGATGATGTATTACGGAACGAGTAAAGAGACTTGCGGTAACGAGATTGAACTAGGTATTGGATACCGACGATCGAATCTCGGGCAAGTAACATACCGATGACAAAGGGAACAACGTATGTTGTTATGCGGTTTGACCGATAAAGATCTTCGTAGAATATGTAGGAGCCAATATGGGCATCCAGGTCCCGCTATTGGTTATTGACCGAGAATAGTTCTAGGTCATGTCTACATAGTTCTCGAACCCGTAGGGTCCGCACGCTTAAGGTTTCGATGACAGTTATATTATGAGTTTATGAGTTTTGATGTACCGAAGGAGTTTGGAGTCCCAGAACTCATCATCGTCATCGTCACCACGCCGTCGTGCTGACGGAACTCATCCCTGATGCTTTGCTGGATCGGAGCACGGGGATCGTCATCGAGCTGAACGTGTGCAGAACTCGGAGGTGCCGTACGTTCGGTACTTGGATCGGTCGGATCGTGAAGACGCACGACTACATCAACAGCGTTGTTATAACGCTTCGCTTCGGTCTCACGAGGGTGCGTGGACATACACTCTCCCTCTCGTTGCTATGCCATCACCATGGTCTTGCGTGTGCGTAGGGAATTTTTTGAAATTACTACGCTTCCCAATGATGGCATCCGAGCCTGGTTTTATGCGTTGATGTCATATGCACGAGTAGAACACAAGTGAGTTGTGGGCGATATAAGTCATACTGCTTACCAGCATGTCATACTTTGGTTCAGCGGTATTGTGAGATGAAGCGGCCCGGACCGACATTACGCGTACGCTTACGCGAGACTGGTTTCACCGCTTCGAGCACTCGTTGCTTAAAGGTGACCGGCGGGTGTCTGTTTCTCTCACTTTAGTTGAATCGAGTGTGGCTACGCCCGGTCCTTGCAAAGGTTAAAACAGCACCAATTTGACAAACTATCGTTGTGGTTTTGATGCGTAGGTAAGAACGGTTCTTGCTCAGCCCGTAGCAGCCACGTAAAACTTGCAACAACAAAGTAGAGGACGTCTAACTTGTTTTTGCAGGGGCATGTTGTGATGTGATGTGGTCAAGACGTGATGCTATATTTTATTGTATGAGATGATCATGTTTTGTAACCGAAGTTATCGGCAATCGGCAGGAGCCATATGGTTGTCGCTTATTGTATGAAATGCAACGCCATGTAATTGCTTTACTTTATCACTAAGCGAGAGCGATAGTAGTAGAAGCAATAGTTGGCGAGACGACAACGATGCTACGATGGAGATCAAGGTGTCGCTACCGGTGACGATGGTGGTCATGACGGTGCTTGGAGATGGAGATCACAAGCACAAGATGATGATGGCCATATCATATCACTTATATTGATTGCATGTGATGTTTATCCTGTATGCATCTTATCTTGCTTTGATTGACGGTAGCACTATAAGATGATCTCTCACTAAAATTATCAAGAAGTGTTCTCCCGAGTATGCACCGCTATGAAAGTTCTTCGTCTTTGAGACACCACGTGATGATCGGGTGTGATAGGCTCTACGCTCAAATACAACGGTGCAAAACAGTTGCGCACGCGAATACTCAGTTAAACTTGACGAGCCTAGCATATAACAGATATGGCCTCGAACACGGAGACCGAAGGTCGAGCGTGAATCATATAGTAGATATGATCAACATATTGATGTTCATCGTTGAAACTACTCCATCTCACGTGACGATCGGACATGGTGTAGTTGATATGGATCACGAATCACTTAGAGGATTAGAGGGATGTCTATCTAAGTGGGAGTTCTTAAGTAATATGATTAATTGAACTTTAATTTATCATGAACTTAGTCCTGGTAGTATTTTGCAAAATTATGTTGTAGATCAATAGCTCGCGTTGTTGCTTCCCTATGTTTTTGCTTCCCTATGTTTTTATATGTGTTCCTAGAGAAAATTGTATTGAAAAATGTTAGTAGCAATGATGCGGATTGGATCCGTGATCTGAGGTTTATCCTCATTGCTGCACGTAAGAATTATGTCCTTGATGCACCGCTAGGTGAGACCTATTGCAGAGCGGATGCAGACGTTATGAACGTCTGGCTAGCTCAATATGATGACTACTTGATAGTTTAGTGCACCATGCTTAAACGCTTAGAATCGGGACTTCAAAGACGTTTTGAACGTCATGGACCATATGAGATGTTCCAGGAGTTGAAGTTAATATTTCAAGCAAATACCCGAGTTGAGAGATATGAAGTCTCCAACAAGTTCTATAGCTAAAAGATGGAGGAGAATCGCTCAACTAGTGAGCATGTGCTCAGATTGTCTGGGTACTTCAATCAAGTGGGAGTTAATCTTCCAGATAAGATAGTGGTTGACAGAATTCTCTAGTCACCATCACTAAGTTACTAGAACTTCGTGATGAACTATAGTATGCAAGGGATGACGAAAACAATTCCCAAGCTCTTGGCGTTGCTAAAATCGTGAAGGTAGAAATCAAGAAAACATCAAGTGTTGATGGTTGACAAGACCACTAGTCTCAAGGAAAAGGGCAAAGGGAAGAAGGGAACTTCAAGAAGAATGGCAAGCAAGTTGCTACTCGAGTGAAGAAGCCCAAGTCTGGACCTAAGCACGAGACTAAGTGCTTTTGCTGCAATGGAACTGGTCATCGAAGCGGAACTACCCCAAGTATTTGGCGGATAAGAAGGATGGCAAAGTGAACAAAGGTATATTTGATATACAGATTATTGATGTGTATTTTACTAGTGTTCGTAGCAACCCCTCGGTATTTGATCTGGTTCGGTTGCTAAGAGTAGTAACTCAAACGGAGTTGCGAATGAATGAAACTGGTTGAAGGGAAGTGACGATGAGTGTTGGAAGTTGTTCCAGATTGATATGATCATCATCGCACACTCCCTATACTTTCGGGATTAGTGTTAAACCTAAATAAATGTTATTTGGCGCTTATGTTGAGCATAAATATGATTTGATCATGTTTATTGTAATACGGTTATTCATTTAAAGTCAAAGAATAATTGTTATTACATTTACATGAATAAAACCTTGATGGTTATACACCCAATGAAAATAGTTTGTTGGATCTCGATCGTAGTGATACACATATTCATAATATTGATGCCAAAAGATGCAAAGTTAATAATGACAGTGCAAATTATTTGTGGCACTGCCGTTTGGGTCATATCGGTGTAAAACGCGTGAAGAAACTCCATAAAAGATGGATTTTCGGAATCACTTGATTATGAATCATTTGATGCTTGCGAACCGTGACTTTTGGGCAAGATGACTAAAACTCCGTTCCCCGAAACAATGGAACGAGCTACTGACTTATTGGAAATAATACATACCGATGTATGCGATCCAATGAGTGTTAAGGCTCGCGGCGTGTATCGTTATTTTCTGACCTTCATAGATGATTTGAGCAGATATGGGTATATCTACTTGATGAAACATAAGTCTGAAACATTTGAAAAATTCAAAGAATTTCAGAGTGAAGTGGAAAATCATCGTAACAAGAAAAATAAAGTTTCTACGATTTGATTGTGGAGATGAATTTTTGAGTTACGAGTTTGGTCTTCATTTGAAACAATGTGAAATAGTTTCGCAACTCACGCTACTTGGAACACCACAATGTAATGGTGTGTCTGAACGTCGTAATCGTACTTTACTAGATATGGTGCGATCTATGATGTCTCTTATCGGTTTACCACTATCGTTTTGGGGTTATGCATTAGAGACAGCTGCATTCACGTTTAATAGGGCACCATCTAAATCCGTTGAGACGACACCGTATGAACTATGGTTTAACAGTAAACCTAAGCTGTCGTTTCTTAAAGTTTGAGTTGTGATGCTTATGTGAAAAGTTTTCACCGATAAGCTCGAACCCAAATCGGAGAAGTGCGTCTTCATAGAATACCCAAAGGTAACTATTGGGTACACCTTCTATCACAGATCCGAAGGCAAGTTATTCGTTGTTAAGATGGATCCTTTCTAGAGAAGAAGTTTCTCTCGAAAGAAGTGAGTGGGAGGAAAGTAGAACTTGATGAGTTAATTGTACCTTCTCCCTTATTGGAAAGTAGTTCATCACGAAATCAGTTCCGGTGATTCCTACACCAATTAGTAAGGAAGTTAATGATGATGATCATGAAACTTCAGATCAAGTTGCTACCAAACCTCGTAGGTCTTCCAGAGTAAGATCCGCACTGAGTGGTACGGTAATCATGTTCGAAAGTCATGTTACTAGACCATGATGAATCTACGAACTATGAGGAAGCGATGATGAGCCCAGATTCGCGAAATGGCTTGAGGCCATGAAATCTGAGATGGGATCCATATATGAGAACAAAGTGTGGACTTTGATGGAGTTGCCGATGATCGGCAAGCCATATTATATAAATGGATCTTCAAGAGGAAGACAGATCTTGATAGTAGTATTACTATCTACAAAGCTCGACTTGTCGCAAAAAGGTTTTCGACAAGTTCAAGGTGTTGACTACAATGAGATTTTCTCAATCAGTAGCGATGCTTAAGTCTGTCCGAATCATGTTAGCAATTACCACATTTTATGAAATCTGGCAAATGGATGTCAAAACAACATTCTTTAATGGATTTATTAAAGAAGAGTTGTATATGATGCAACGAGAAGGTTTTGTCAATCCTAAAGGAACTAACAAAATGTGCAAGCTCCAGCGATCCATCTATGGACTGGTGCAAGCATCTCGAGTTGGAATAAACGCTTTGATAGTGTGATCAAAGCATATGGTTTTATCTGAGACTTTTGGAGAAGCCTGTATTTACAAGAAAGTGAGTGGGAGCACTACAGCCTTTCCGATAAGTATATGTGAATGACATATTGTTGATCAGAAATAATGTAGAATTATTCTGCAAAGCATAAAAGAGTGTTTGAAAGGAGTTTTTTCAAAGAAAGACCTCGGTGAAGCTGCTTACATATTGAGCATCAAGATCTATAGAGATAGATCAAGACGCTTGATAAGTTTTTCAATGAATACATACCTTGACAAGATTTTGAAGTAGTTCAAAATGGAACAGTCAAAGAAAGAGTTCTTGCCTGTTTTACAAGGTGTGAGATTAAGTAAGACTCAAAACCCGACCACGGCAGAAGATAGAAAGAGAATGAAAGTCATTCCCTATGCATCAGCCATAGGTTCTATAAAGTATGTCATGTTGTGTACAGATCTATTGCATACCCTACCACTAAGCTTGGCAAGGAGTGCAATAGTGATCTAGGAGTAGATCAATGGACAGCGGTCAAAATTATCCTTAGTAGAATAAGGATATGTTTCTCGATTATGGAAGTGAAAAAGGTTCGTCGTAAAGGGTTACGCCGATGCAAGTTTTAACACTAATCTAGATGACTCGAGTCTCAATCTGGATACATATTGAAAGTGGGAGCAATTAGCTAGAGTAGCTCCGTGCGAGCATTGTAGACATAGAAATTTGCAAAATACTTACGGTTCGAATGTGATGTAGACCGTTGACTAAAATTATCTCACAAGCAAAACATGATCACACCTTAGTACTCTTTGGGTGTTAATCACATAGCGATGTGAACTAGATTACTGACTCTAGTAAACCCTTTGGGTGTTGGTCACATGTCGATGTGAACCATGGGTGTTAACCACATATAGATGTGAACTATTGATGTTAAATCACATGGCGATGTGAACTAGATTATTGACTCTAGTGCAAGTGGGAGACTGAAGGAAATATGCCCTAGAGGCAATAATAAAGTTATTATTTATTTCCTTATATCATGATAAATGTTTATTGTTCATGCTAGAATTGTATTAACCGGAAACATAATACATGTGTGAATACATAGACAAACAGAGTGTCACTAGTATGCCTCTACTTGACTAGCTCGTTAATCGAAGATGGTTATGTTTCCTAACCATAGACATGAGTTGTCATTTGATTAACGGGATCACATCATTAGGAGAATGATCTGATTGACATGACCCATTCCGTTAGCCTAGCACTTGATCGCTTAGTATGTTGCTATTGCTTTCTTCATGACTTATACATGTTCCTGTAACTATGAGATTATGCAACTCCGTTTACGGAGGAACACTTTGGTACTACCAAACGTCACAACGTAATCGGGTGATTATAAAGGAGTACTACAGGTGTCTCCAAAGGTACATGTTGGGTTGGCGATTTCGAGATTAGGTTTTGTCACTCCGATTGTCGGAGAGGTATCTCTGGGCCTTCTCGGTAATACACATCATATAAGCCTTGCAAGCATTGCAACTAATAAGTTAGTTGCGAGATGATGTATTACGGAACGAGTAAAGAGACTTTGCGTAACGAGATTGAACTAGGTATTGGATACCGACGATCGAATCTCGGGCAAGTAACATACCGATGACAAAGGGAACAACATATGTTGTTATGCGGTTTGACCGATAAAGATCTTCGTAGAATATGTAGGAGCCAATATGGGCATCCAGGTCCCCTATTGGTTATTGACCGAGAATAGTTCTAGGTCATGTCTACATAGTTCTCGAACCCGTAGGGTCCGCACGCTTAAGGTTTCGATGGCAGTTATATTATGAGTTTATGAGTTTTGATGTACCGAAGGAGTTTGGAGTCCCGGATGAGATCGGGGACATGACGAGGAGTCTCGAAATGGTCGAGACGTAAAGATCGATATATTGGACGACTATATTCGAGTTCGGAAAGGTTCGAATGATTCGGTATTTTCGAGTACGGAGAGTTACGGAATTCGCCGGGAGAAGTATTGGGCCTTATTGGGCCTGCGGAAAGAGAGAGGGCTGCCTAGGGCAGGCGCGCGCCCATGGCCTAGTCCGAATTGGACTAGGGGAGGCCGCACCCTTCCTTCCTTCCCTTCTCTCTTCCCTTACTTGTCTCCTACTCCTAATACATGGAAGGACTCCTAGTTGGACTAGGAAGGGGAATCCTACTCCGGTGGGAGTAGGACTCCCCATGGCGCCCTCCTAGGGGCGGCCTCCTCCTCCCTCCCTCCTTTATATACGGGCGGGGGCATCCCATGGACACACAAGTTGATCTACGTGATCGTTCTTAGCCGCAGCGGTGCCCCCTCCACCATATTCCACCTCGGTCATATCGTCATGAGCTTAGGCGAAGCCTGCGCCGGTGAAGCATCATCATCGTCACCACGCCGTCGGCCGACGGAACTCATCCCCGACGCTTTGCTGGATCGAGCACGGGATCGTCATCGAGCTGAACGTGTGCAGAACTCGGAGGTGCCGTACGTTCGGTACTTGGATCGGTCGGATCGTGAAGACGTACGACTACATCAACCGCGTTGTTATAACGCTTCCGCTTTCGGTCTACGAGGGTACGTGGACATACACTCTCCCCTCTCGTTGCTATGCCATCACCATGGTCTTGCGTGTGCGTAGGAATTTTTTTGAAATTACTACGTTCCCCAACAAGGGATGACCCAAACGACTATGCCACTTTGCCGAAGACGGTTTGGTGACACTCCAGGCTTGTTTATTCGACCATGATGACAATGATGATATGAGTGGATACAAGCCTCCCTCACACTTTCCTCTAAGAATGATTCTCCTCGTTGCCAAGTCCTTGACCACAAAAGAGTAAGGGTAAAAAATTATGAGAACATTATTATCAAGGGTAAAGCGATGAACAGAGACAAGATTCTTGGATGTGTCAGGGACATGTAAGACATTGTTTAGATGCAAGTCTTTAAAGGGGGTTTTAACAATTGAATTTCCAACATGTGTAACGTCCATACCTGAACCACTTGCCGTGTGCACCTGGTCACCTCCATGGTATCTTTCTCTCATCGTCAGCTTATCAAGCTCCCCTGTAATGTGCTTGGTGGTGCCAGAGTCTGCATACCAGTTTGTGTCAATCCCGTAGGAGTTTGCGATGATGTTGGCCTTCTTTTCTTCGTGATCCTCATCATACCGATGCCAGCAGGCCCTTGCGCCGCCGGGGTGATGCTTGTAGCAGATCTGGCATTCGGGATAATCCCATTCTTACTGTTGTGGCTGTTGTGTTTGTTGTCGTGAGCGTTGCTGATGACCACCGTAGCCGCCGCCGCAAGCAGGAGAGGGCGAGGAGCGGTCACCGCGACCACCCACGGCCACGCCTGCTTCTCGCCCACGGCCTCCTCTTGTCTGTCTTGCCCACGCCCTCTGTAGATGGCATTGGCAGAGGAGCGAAACCCGCTGGACCATCTCCTAGCATCTCCATCCTCCGTCAAAAGCAGAGATCTGCGAGAAGAGATCATCAACCGTAATAGAGTTCTTGGTGGCGCCAACTGCTGCTACAATAGGATCATAGTCTCGATCAAGTCCAGCCAAGATGTAATCAACCATCTCTCCATCGGTTATCGGACGACCCGCTGCAGCGAAGTTCATCTCCGAGGCTTTTCATCTTGGCGCGAATGCATTCTTTGGACATGTTGCCCTTCTTGGTATTGGAGATTGCGATCCTCAGATTTGTTGTCCGGGATTGAGACTACGAGCGAACAAGGTAGTAAGGGCAATCCAAAGATCATAGGTACTGTCCTTACCGATGACTTGTGCGAGAATCTCCGGGTCGCGAATTGAGCAAATAGCTCAGACCTGCTGGTCCTTCGACAGCCACGGGCCATATAGAGGATTGGGTTCTATGGCCGTGGTCTTGTCCGCTTGGTGATTTCCACCGTCTTCGGTGGTCTTGGCGTCGCTGCCGTCAAGGAGGCGGTCACCTGCGCTCCACGCAGCGCCGGCATTACTTGCGCCTTCCACAGGAGGTAATCCCCCTTGCAAGCTTTTCTGTTGGAGATGCGCCGAGGTTGAGGACGACGACACTAGAGCTTGCGGCCATGGGGATGATAGGGATTGGTTCCTGTTTTGCTAGATAGAAGGGAAGAGGCTAGCTCTGTATACCATGTAAGATTTGATCTTGTGGAAGCGTTCCTACTCCCGATGAGAGCCGCGTTGTGTTTATTTATTGAGGACAGGAATCACCCCTGTCATGGCGTACAAGTTTACGATGATCGGTAGGATTCATCGATACATGAGGAGTCTGAGAAGGTAACGAGAGAAGTAGAGATAGGAGGGAGGTTTAGATAATCGATTACAAAGAGTTTAAACAGATATTCTAACAATACTGAGAAAGAAGAAGCTGTGACACCAAGTCAGTTTTGTAGACAAAGTACATGGCTGATTTAAATCCTACGCCTGCAGCATGCTTCCTCGACTCTGCGCGGCCGAAGCAAACCTGCCCTTTGGCACTCTAAAATAACCAAGGTGTTCAGACCAGTAGCTAAGTTTTGCTTCGCTCCAAGTAAAGTTCTTGATCTGATTCTGGAACTGCGAGCTTAATTGGCTAGTGATGCACAACAGGTGTTGGACCTCGGACAGACTCGCTAGGCGAGGCTTGGACCACCAGGACGCATGCCCCTTCTGCGACCAACATGAGGAGACCCTTGATCATCTTCTTTTGGGCTGTGTCTTCGCGAGAGAAGTTTGGCATGTCATTTGTGGAGCTCTGGGTAGGCCACAGTGGGCGCCGAACCCGGACTCGAGGCTGCGGGACTGGGGTGCCGTCACGGCTACTCCGGGACGGGAGGCGAAGGACACACGCGCTTTCCTACTGCTCGTGCTATGGGAAATTTGGAAACACCGAAACGCAATTGTCTTCAATGGCGCCTCCGTCTCTTCGAAGACACTAGCAAGCCGAATCGACACCGAAGGACGCGCATGGAAGCGAGCCGGCATCTTCAAAGGCAATGTAGAACCTATTATTGAGGGTTTAGCTAGGTGGGCTGAGGGGAAAAGTTAGGCTTTGGTAGTGTACGGCTAAGCCGGTGAAGTTGGTCCGCATGTAACATTGTAACATGTAAATGCCAACGTGGACGGGCTCTTGTCCCCATCCCCTTTCTTTAATATATAGTACGCACACTCGTGCGTATTCGAGAAAAAAAAACGTGTTTTCATCCTGCACTCTAGTTAATCAGACATGCATGCACTAGAACCGACTTTAACCTCCTTGCTTGCACTTCCACTTCCACAGTGCTAATGCGGGAAAAAAATCTTATGCAATCCGGGTCGTACGTTCTGCGTTGTGAGACCGATCATAACACCTGGAAAAAACGGATCTCAAAGCACATCTCCTTTCTTCCACCTCTGGCATCTCTCTCCTCTCTCTTTCTCTTCCGTCGAGCAGCACTAGCACAAGCGCGAACAGCAGGCAGATCATGTCCAACCGCGGGCACCATCCCCATCAGTTCTCCTCCATCCCCGCCACTCTCCGCCTCGACGTCTCCTTCTGCACGAGATAACATGGCGGGCGACGGATTTCGCCGCGCTATTCGGCGGGTCGAACTCGTTACGTTTGCTAGCACGTTAAATGACGTGATCTCTTTTTTTTTTGACAAACGTAAATATGATGTGATCTGATTCTGAGAGAGAAGAAGCTGTGCCACAAACGCTGCTCGTGGTAATTGAAGGCTCTGGCTTATTTCCTCCCACCAAATTAGGTACCGAGTCAGTTTTGCACAAGTACGGAGCATATCTAGTTTAAATTTTACGTCTGCAGCATGCTTCCTCAGTTCTGCACAGCCGAAGCAAGCCTACCATTTGCCACTCTAAAATAACCTAAGTGTTCAGACAAGTACGCTTAAAAAGTTACTAGTAGTAAGATCACGATTGCTTCTGCGTTTTGCTTCGCTCCAAGTAAAGTTCTTGCTCTGAATCTGGAACTGCGAGCTTAATTGGACGGTCAAAAACGTGTTTTCATCCTTCACGCATAGGAGTAGTTAATTAGACATGCATGCACTAGAACCGACTTTAACCTCCCTCATTCCACTTTCACAGTGCTATCTATGCCATAGTGGGGGGCTAGCTAAGCTTTGTAGGAGTACAGTAGAAAATAATACAGTATAGTTCCGGTCTACGTCAAGCTCAATACTCGCGTGAACCTTTGACTCCCAAACCTGTCTGCCCCCTCCGTTTCGAAAAAAAAAAAACCTGTCTGCCCCTTTTTCGCTCGCCCGTTTTAAACTCCCACACCCCACACGCACAAACACCGCAAAGAACCACGCGAACCGAACCCACGCACCACCAGCGAAGAGGCGAGGAGGCGGCGAAAGACAAGAGAAAACGCAGCCGCCGCCGGGAGGAGAGCGCAGCGTGGGAGCGCGGAGCAGCAGCCGGCAGGCAATGGGCAACAGCATCGGCGGCCGGCGCAAGGGCGCCAAGGTGATGCAGCTGGACGGCACCGCCTTCAGGGTGAAGCCGCCGGCGTACGCGGGCGCGGTGCTGCGCGACCACCCGGGCTTCCAGCTGCTCGAGTCGGAGCAGGTCAAGCTGCTCGGCGTGCGCGCGCGCCCGCTCGAGCACGACGCGCTGCTCCGACCGGGCCGGCTCTACTTCCTCGTCGCGCTGCCGCGCCCCACCGTGCCCCCGCGCCGCGCGTGGTCCGGCGCGCTCCACGTCGGCGCGCGCGAGAGGCTCGAGTCGCTCATGCTCACGCGCCGCTCCACCTCCGACCTCACCTTCCCGACCTCGGTCGGTGCCGGCACCGCGCCGGCCTCCCCGATGTCCACCGCCTCCGAGGGCGGGCCGGTCCAGCTCAGGATGCGCCTGCCCAAGGCGCAGGTCGCCAAGCTTATGGGCGAGAGCCGGGACGCTGCCGAGGCGGCCGCTAAGATCATGCAGCTCTGCGCCGCCAACGGCGCTGTGACGCCGGAGCGGAGCCCGCGGTTCCTGCCGACGGCGGACTGGGGCACTGGGGGGCTCCCGCAGACGCCAGAGCGGAGCCCGCGGTTCGTGCCGACGCCGGACTGGGGCGCTGGCAGGTTCGCGCAAACCCCAGAGCGGAGTCCCAGGTTCGCCGCAACGCCCGAGTGGGGTGCCAGGTTCATGATGCAGACACCGGAGAGGGGCGTAGAGACGGCGAAGACGCCGGATAGGTGGTCCGCTTTACCCCGCACGCCGGAGTATGCATCAGCGGACGTCAAGGCCAGCCGGAAGGAGGTAATGCACTGCTTCTTTCAAACTTTATACTTTTTATTAAAAAATATTAATATCTTTACTACTCCCTCCGTCCCATAATACAAAACTTTTTTGGGAACGGAGGGAGTACTATTTTTTTTTGAACTGAAGGGGGAGTACTATTTTGATAGAACCATGCTATTAAGGTCTGAATCAAATACCCGCAAACAAAAAGGTCCTTGTATTGCTTTTCTGAATCAAATAACTTTATTTTGCAATACAAAAATAATCACTGTATAAATTGGTCCTTTTGTATTGCTTTTCATTCATCTGCATTTAAAAAAAATCCGTGGGAAGGGAAACATTTTTTTTCTTTCAAGCAACGGTGGTGTCTTATTGCCCGGTCAAAAAAATAATGCAGAGACTTTCACCCAAAAATATGTATTACAAAACTGTTTATTTTGACCAACTCAATTTATTAAATACTCTCTCTGTCACAAAATAAGTGTCTCAACTTTGATATAACTTCGTACTAAAGTTAGTACAAAGTTAAGACACTTAGTATGAGACAAAGAGAATAATATATTAACAATATATAGTTTATAAAGCAGATAAATGGTTCACACAGTTTGTCACCCAATAAAATTTCCTATGAAATTTATCTCCGACTAATCATACCATTATAATCTAGGTAAAACATGGCATTTTTTCTTTTCTTTCTTTCACCCGGTTCGTTTAGGAATATGTAAGCAAGCCATAAGACCATTTCCAGCAGCATGGGTATATCTTCGTTATGGACTGTCAATGGATCCCTACGTGTCCAAGTCCAATGGGGAACGATTTGGAGCTGTTAATGGTGTGACCAGTATTTTCGGCCGATGCAGATGTGTCTTAAGTATTGAACAGCGTGTTTGAGGTTTTTCCTGACACGTTACTACGTTAGTTATTTGTTGGCGATCAATTCTAGGATTTGACTGGTTTGAGTGATGGTGCAAAATACAGTTGCTTGTCATACTCCTACTTGAATATCTGGAAGCATGAGACAATTCTCATTTTCTGGCTGCGGATGAAGCATAGCAGTAGCAGTCGCCAGTCATAGATCTACCATGGAAAATAGTTGGCGTGCAGAAGTTTCAGAACGAGCTCTCTGAACGTTCGATGTTGTCAACTGATATTTTAGCACAGGAAGTCAGCAATAGCTCTGTTCCATCTTCAACCTAAAACTGTTGCGTTTCGTTATATGGATAGTCTTTTATCTGCGGATTCAGCGTAGCAGCCATTCTGACGTTCCAAAATCTGTAGAAAGTCTATGTAGAGCTGATCTACAGTCAGATCTGTAGAAAGTCTATCTCTGACCAAGTGTCCAGATCGAGGGAGAAAATTTCAGGGATCATAACGAGACAAGTTGCTCGATCCGGTTTATACCCATTAGTGTACCTTTGGGCCGATTCTTTCCCGTCACCTTCACTAATGTACTGTCAACTTACTGGTTCAATTAATTTATGGTTGAGCACCTCAAAGTCAAACCAGCAAATCCTAACCGTTAAACTAGTTCAGGCAGCAGCAGGCGACCGTTAGATGATGGTATCATACCATCAAACTGAAGCTGTTTTCAGAGGAACTATCTCTTTGAAGCTAATCTTATCACCATGGCACCATTTAGCAATCGCTTTCTACCTGTGCAAGTTTTTCTCACTCGAAGATAAGGGATATTACATCAGCAGAACTTCTCATTAGGATTTTCCTTTCATTTCTTTTCACACATAAACTATTGTTGGCCTCGTCCTGTACTTCTCATGTAGTACTTGATGTTCGGATCTTGCAAATCTCGGCCTATCGTTGTCGTCCCCTGAAGCGAAAACAGAATAGCAATTGGTTGAAACGAATTACCCGTCGCTTTTGCTGACATCTTCTCCTGTGATTTTATTTCTGTGGTGTTTCAGAAGCGAACGCGGTTCGTGGCCTTGCCGGATGAGATCATAGCATGACGACTTTTCGTCCACCTGAAGCGAGAGAGCTAACTATTGGAGATGAGAGGCCAACGTGCTGGCTTCACAAGTCATTTTCTTGCAAGTGATAGATCGACCGACCACAGTTTGCCGGAGTTGAAGACGGGAGGCCGCCGACGGTTTCCTGCCTCGCGCCTCGCCCGCTTCTTCTTCCTCATACGGCATGGAGCGTCGTTTTCCTCTCTGTTTGTATAACATTGCTGCGAACTGTGGTGCTCTCTGTAGTTAGCTTAGGGGAGATGTATATGGGCCTCTACGTATAAACTTACATACATATGATCTTGTGCATGACGTTGGAGATCGGACCCGCCCTGCGTTGTCTTTTTTTTTTTTCGAGGTAATACGTTTGTCATTTATAAAATAAAGATCCGGTTACAAGACACGTACTCACCGACAATACAGTACTAAAAGGATAGGATAATCCTACACAAAAAACCAGCACCTGTTCCTCTTCTTCGGCATCACCGAAGCGACCACCAAGAGAGAGAAGACAGATCACCTCTTCACCCGAGCTCGACGCGGCCCATCACCGATCCGCACTTTACGGACCTCCAAAGTAGTTTGCCAAAAGCAAAATCATTGCCGTTGAAAGAATCGGGACGGGCAGCGTGTCCCTGACACGCCATCAAACTCCAGACCGACATCCCAAGACGACTACAACGTCGGAGGAGAAACCAGTAGTCGACCTCCAACCACACACCCAAAGACAGGATGCACCATCTTCCAGCTATCAATCTGCGCGCAGCCGCCGTCTGCGCGTACTCCCGGACGACAAAACCTCCCTGCTCCACCATGACGTCGGAGACAACGCCATAGCAACGGGGATAGAGCAGAAGAAGAGACACACCTGATGGAGTCGCCACCGCCGCCTCGCCGACACCATCCATGAATCCTAACTTCGCCGATCTGAAGGATCGGCAAACACACGATGCCATTAACTCCGAGACACCGCCATGAAGGACACCGTCGATGTGGGAGTGGAGCTGAGGCAGATTTATTCGTCCGGACGCCGCGTGGGGCGGGGGCGGGGCACCACCGCCCTGCGTTGTCGACGTCGTCGGGTCGTCTCCCAACCTTGTTGTATTCGGCTTTCGCATGCCGCGTGCCGTCTGGTCATGTCTTTTTTTCTTTTGTTTTGTAAATACATACTTGGTTCAAGACGAATAATGGATGTAAGTGATTGTTTGGTTCGATGTGGACACAAGGAACGGGCGCGCCCGGTCAGGGTCTTTGTCTTGCAAATCATGAGCTTTATTGATTACTTAGAAAGTTAGAAGTAATACATTCGTGGCTGATACAATCTCAGAGGAAAAGACCGACACAAAGGGTCCTTTTCGAAGCATTTTTTTTTTTGAGAGACGAACGGAATATGAATATTTTCCACAGTTCA
This sequence comes from Aegilops longissima, assembly GCA_021605205.1. Taxonomy (NCBI): domain Eukaryota; kingdom Viridiplantae; phylum Streptophyta; class Magnoliopsida; order Poales; family Poaceae; genus Aegilops; species Aegilops longissima. The sequence continues at coordinate 219,093,024 of CM038682.1, forward strand.
AAAAAAAAACACATATTTTTTGATATTTCAGTCATCCCATCAGGCCTTGTACAATTCAAGATGCTTAGAAAAATAAATCAGTTTTTTCTTAAGCACCGGTGCATATTTGTGCAGGGTAGACGCTTAATTAGGTGCCTTTTCTGTAGAAATAGACACTGGTGCTTCAGAAAAATCCAATTTATTATTCTAAACACTTAGCATTGTACAAGGCCTCATGCATCTACGCCACCAATAGTGCATGCAGCGGAATCCACTAACGCGTAACATGGAAACAACAAACCTTCAGCAAATATTCACAATTTGTTTTATAGATAAATCAAATATTCACTGCTTTCTCAAAGAAAAAAGCAAACATTCACTACGACCCTGTATCTAGAAAGCCCACTCGTTCATTCCTTCATTACTGCTTTGATTCCTTTTTTTGTTGCTAAAAGTGACAATTGCCTTTTAACCTCTGGCCCTTTGACCTCTAGTTGACCATTTTGACCCCGTTGACTTCCCAGAAAATTGAAAAAGTTCATGAATATGAAAAGAGTTCATAGATTTGCAAAAAGTTCAAATTTTGGAAAAAGTTCACAATTTTGAAAATGTTTATGAATTTTAAAAAAAATTGACCATCTTTTAAAAAAAGTTCAATGATTTGAAACAAATTCATGATTTTTTAAAAATAGCTCACCGATTTTAAAATAGTTCACAATTTTGAAAACAAACTTCTTGAATTTGAAAAAAAGTTTAGCACATTTGACAACACTTCACGAATTTGGAAAAAGTTCATGAATTAGGATTATTTTTTTGATAAATTTGGGCAAAATTAACGAATTTGAAAAGGAAAAAAATTCATGAAAATAAAAATAAAAATAAAAAGAACGAGAAAAGAATAGAAAAAACAAAAACTGGCCTAAAGCCGGACAGAAACAAAACGGAAAAGAATCGACCAAAAAACGCAAGGTGAACCAGACCATCGCTACAGTTCTAAATGGGATGGCCCATTCGGTCGAGGGGATGTGTGCTGCGTACGGTTTGTATTCTATCTGGCGCTTAAAAGATTCGGGTGTGCAGTTAAGTCCCTGAAGCTCAGTCCTCTCTCCGGAGGCCCAGTCCAGCGCCTTAAGCGAGATCACTAGTTATGGGTTACCCCGTGCAAATGTCACTTTTCATGTTCCTTGTGCTGACAAGGGGGCACATTGCATGTGCGCTACTTGTCGCAACTTGAAAGTTTTTTTTCATAGATTCTTTTTTAATGTTTTATCTCCTGAACCGTGCGTCTAAATCACAAACCATTTTCAACTATAGATTTCTCGAGATCATACAAACTAGATCCCATGTTAATATATTTTAATGTACTTTTCACACAAAAAAAACTGGAATGAGAAAACCAAGAACCAAAAAAAGTAGAAATAAAAAAATAACAAAAAGATGACTGAAAAAATCATCACTTGAGAAAGTTCAAAACCAGAAAATCCACAACTGGAAAAAAGAAACCCATAAGCACATTTATGCTTTTCTCACTTTTTGGAAGCACAATTGTGCTTTTACCTTTTCAGGAAGCATAGTTGTGTTTCTAGTGGAAACAGAGACTGTGCTTTTTCATTTTCAGGGAAGCACATGATGTGTTTTTTAGGCATAGTTGTACTTCTCATAAAGCACACCTGTGCTTTTTGTTAAGCACAACCGTGCTTTTTTAGGAAGTAAAGTTGATGCTGTGCTCGTGGTAATCTCCTTAGCAGATCGCCGGCGTGGCGTGCATCAAGCCAACCATGCCGCTCAGATTGTCCATGCGACTAACCACCCACCGATTCAGTCCTTGCCGTCGACGCCACTATCCTGTTAGCAGCTAGTACTAATCTTATGCTTACTGCCCTCGTTCTCCTCTTTGTGGTGGCCATGTGTTTCGGCTCCGGCAATCAGTTTCTTAAAGCTGTGTACTATACTTCGTATGTGCGCCCCATGTAAACCAAGCCACGATGCCAGGGTCGCCCACTGTACCGCCAAGCCTGTTTTCCCCACTATTAGCAGGATCAATGTATTTTTGTTTGTGTTGCAATCACCATCTTATGATGAAGATTAAGAGTTTTTGCGAGTAAATGAGTCGTCCCCAATCGAGTAGCAGAATACCCATGTGTTGCTATAGAATAAAAAAGTGATCATAGAGCTCTAATTCAGAAATAGGTGTTGAACATAACATCTTTCCATTCATACAACGACCAATATTGATTCTCTCTTTCACTTTTTTCCTCAGCAATCATCGTGTCTTTTTAATCACTCTCTCTTAGTATCTTGCAAGAAGACAATGTGGCCCATCCATCCTTACCCTCAACCTCCATTCTCTTCTCTGCCCTTTCTTTAGGATAATTGCCGCTTCAAAAGTCCATCTCGCCCTACAATCTTGAAGGAACATTATCTTAAAAACATAGAAAAATAGTAATCCATTATGATCGTTGTAATAGGAGCAACATCACATTTCTACTTGTCAACGTGACTTCTATTTTTTTTATACTGCATTCAGACCAACAGCTAATATGTGATATCATACATGACCGAGGACATGGAACCAAACAATGAACATGTCATTAGGCCACTCATTAAGCAAAAGGACCAGATGGCACATGATAATTGATAAGTGAGGTTGAACTTACATAGGCACAATCGCAGTCGAACTTTGATATCAGGTTTCATAGCCACAAAAGTGGCAAATTGCATTGAACTTCTGTTTGTAAGTCCCTTCCTCCTAAATAAGGCAATAAACAACATGCACACGCTGGTGCTTACCGTACAAGTGAATTTGTAATTGAGTAGGTCTTAAGCCAGTTTTCTAGAAATGACTACAGCATATTCTTACAAACGCTTGTTGATTTATGTCTCAACTAACTGAGCTACAAGCTTTTCAGTCTCAATCTGCGAGATACTCATATAAAGTTGATGCACTACATGAGAAAGCTGAAGAGAGTCCTCAGGTTCTGGATGGAGAAGTAGCTAGACGGCAAAAACAAAATGTTGAAGCAACAAAAGCTTCCTACAAGTCTGGATGGAGTTTGGATATTACAAAACTTACTGCATGAATCATGTATGAAACTACTTAATTACTGAAAAGTGAAGACCCACTAATTTGGAAGTTGTTTTAGCTTGTAAGTGAAGAAGCAAGCACATACAGTTCTGTACCGAAATTCAGATACATGTTGCGTATGCAAGGTAATGTTCCGGATTAATTGCCCAAAAAAATATTACAATTTGGCAACAGGATCACTAGCAAGGAGTACATACCTACTGTGTTACAGAAGCCCAGAAATGTTGCAAGTTTTTTGGGAATTTAATGAAGAAGCAAGGATGTACTTGGAATCATTAAGATCTGCTGTTTTACTGCTTTCAAGATTATAGTTTAGAATTTGATCGTTCTTACCTCAGCAAGTCCTGCATAAAATTGAAACTCAGGATCATAACTTTTTTGGGGAATTTAATGAAGAAGCAAGGATCGTTCTTATCTCGCCCTAGATAGCTCAGGAGGGCACTTCATGGTCTCGTAGTCTGAAAATGGAGACGGTGAGGGGGTAAAGAGAGCCTGACCGTTGCTATATCTATCAGTATCTAGATTCACAACTTTCCATAATACTAGAATGAAACCAGAATGGTTGTGGTCATAATCACTTTGTTACTACCATAAAACCATGAAATTGAGTAGCCAAATGATCTGGGAACATGCTATAACTGAAGTTTGGAACTTGCCGAGTAGCTAGTGCTCAATGCCGCAAGAATATCCATGGTAATTTGAACACTTCGGGTCAGGTAAATGCTTGCAAACATGAATAACCATGGCATGGAAATAACAGATGCTCATTTCTTATGCTTTTTAACACAGCAGTCAGATAGTCTATAGACTAAAACTGTAACAGTTAAGAAAACTACATATATTTTATTTTGCTTGCCCATTGTTTACCATTTCTTTGCCTAATCTTGAGGTCCCAAAAAGAAAGACTACTGCATAGCTTAAGCAGTACAACTTTCAGAGGTAACATATCATTGTTGTCAACAATATTTATTGATTGAAATGCATGAGACTGGTAGCAAACATCTGTCGCAACATGCAAGCTAAAAACTCTGAATTCTCGGGACACCACGGGAACAACCATGTTATGATGTCTGTAAACACATCAGCAGTGAAGAAATTCACCTCTAACCTAGTAACAGAATATGCAACATGCAACCTGCAAGTACATCTGGCCTCTTCTGAGTCTGCTCCTTCCTAGCTTCCTTCCATCAATTTTCACAAATAAACATGCAACCAAGTCATGATGTGGAAGTAGATCAAGTAAGTTGATTGTTCAAAAACAAAAAAAGATTGAGTAGGTTGCATGCATGCTGACCTTGTTAATAGGTAGCAGGGGCAACACCGGTGTGCTCTGCTTTGAGTGGAACAGCAATGACAAGGAAGCCGACGGCCATGGCGTGCTTCGGCATGTCCATGGAACGGCGGGACATTTTTTGCACACCAGTGTAGCCGCGGACTCGCAGAGAGGAGGCCTCCCATCCACAAGGAGGCATGTGCTCAACGAACACATCAGCGAGGCTGTCGTCCTTCTCGCCGAGCTCGTCTTGTTCGGGTGCGGTTAGCACTCCCTGCTCTGTCCTCTCTGGTGCACTGAAATGATACCACAGTTCAACTGGTGTGAGTATGTTCTTATGATCTTATCTACTTGACGCCGTTCGTAAACTGAAGAAAGATACGTTCTTCAGGTCGAACTACACTCTTCGTCGGTTCCTCTGCATACTTACGGATTGACTGATATAAGGCACTCATCCTAGAGATGGACACGGCGCTCTGTCTGGCGGTGCATTCCCAAAGCGAACCTGGATTTTGCGAGCAAGAACAGTCTATGTAAGTATCAACAGGACGAAACACAACTCCAAATTGATGTCGGACTAGCAGAACTTCTTATTTATATCCCTATCATACAGCACATGAACGAGGAATTCTATTTTTTGGTTCTACTGCAATCGTATGTAGCAGCGCGGGGCAACAGAGCAACATTCAAAAAACAGTGACAGACCAACACAGGATAATCTTCAGGCCTTACCATTTAGTCCAGCCCGGCGCCTCCGGATTTACATGGTCAGTGGACTGCGCGGAACGTGTCGGAGAAGCCTCCCGCCGCCGTCTACCGTCGCCCAGTGGCCTGCCCGTGCTGTCCGCTAACTCGTCCCGGAGGGGAAACCTGCAAGTCATGGACATGGTGGGGCGGCAGAGCCAGGTTCAGCCGTCTGTTCAGTCTGGGCGGGGAGGGGGGATTGGTGGTGGGCGTGAAAATTGTAGATCTACAAAGGGGGCTTGGTTCACTCACCGGTCGACTGCATGCAGCAAGAACTCAAGCTCAACATCTTCCATCGCCGGCTAGCCGGAACCGTCCGTGCAGTCCGTGGCGGCGGCAGGGTTCGAGAATGCTGTCCATTTTTGTGTGTGTTTAGCGATGGCTCAGATTGACACGAACGTTATGTGCCCGCAAAGTAAACGTTCTGGTCCACGGATCAGGAAACCCACCGTTCTCGGCCCGTCCACCCAGTACGTTCTGGTCCCACCAACTGCTACTGTTTGCTACGTATACGTGTCATATCCTTCTTTTCCGCCGCATCGGTGGAAACGAGCCAGCGTGATTTACGTGAATCCCCAGACTGGAACGGACGCCAGCGATTTCGGGTGCAGCTCCGCCCGAGCACCGAAACGCTGCTCTCGAACAATATTCCTATCCGCCACTATTACACCGAGCATTTGCTTTATCTAAAAACAAGAAATAAAACTATAAGTACTTTGTTGGTATAAAAAGATATGTTTGCAAGGTAACAAAGAACATAAATATAAAAAGTAGGTGCTGCTTAAATATAGATACAATATAATACAAATAGCGTGTGGAATAGTGATGGTATGGTGTGTGGAATTGTCCATAAGTAATTGCTATGTTAGTAAACCGATCTTCATCACAAGTTTATATGTGAGAGAGGCTTCTACTAGCATGTCATCATTTACTTAAAATTTTATGCACTTATTATTGGAACTATTAGCAAGTATCCGCAACTACTAACAAATTCATTAAGGTAAACCCAACTATACCATTAAAATATATTGCCCCCCTTCAATCATGTATGTATCAATTTCCATGGTTCGGAGAGGTTTCAGTCACTTCTTTTTCCATATGCATAGTCCTATCAACATACTACTAACCCTATGGTGGGATTCATACGCGTGCCCATATGATGGGCATCAAATGAAAGTAACATAACCACAAGCAAGCAACTCAAATCAACCATGGCAATTCACCAGTTAACCCATAGGACAATCAAAATCTACTCAGACATAATAGCGATGACACAAATCATTGTATAATAATTCATAGAATCAAAACACCATGTTTAAGTAGAGGAGTACAATGGGTTGTGGGAGAGTGGACCGCTTAAAAGAGGTGAGGAAGGTGCTGAAGATGTTGGTGAAGACGGCAACATTGATGAAAACGGTCATCGCGAGTGGCACTCTGGCGCCATCGGGAGAGGGAGGGAGAGAGGCTCCCCGCGGTTTGTTCATCCATGGCCTCCCCATCCCCCTAGATGGGGGAGGTTCTCCCATATGGTCCTTGGCCACCATGGGTTCTCAGAGGGGCAGGAGCCCCTCTAAGATTGGATCTCTTTTCTCCGTCTCTCTGTTTTTCGCTCTTGTTTTCTGTCCGAACACTGTTTCTTTTATTGCCGAAGATCCATAACTTCGATCGGGCTAAAATTTTGAGGGGTTTTTCTTCTACTGGAAATTAGCTTTCTTGCGGCGAAAGAAGGGCTCCAACCGACTTAAGGGCTAGCCACAAGGGCTCATAGCGCGACCAGGGGGTGGTCGCAGCACCTTCCCTTGTGGGCCCCTCGGGCATCGCTTTGTGTTGATTCTTTTGCCCACAAATCACATATATTCTAGAAAAATTATATTAAATCATTGCGGTATTTTGACCTTCGTAGATATTGATTTTCTGTAAAACAAAAAACAAGCAGAAAACAGAAACGGACACTCAACACTAGATTAAGTGCACCGAACCCATTAATAAATGGTATAACTACAACATGAATACATAAAAAACTATAAATACGTTAGAGAAGTATCAACTACTCGCAAAAAAGCACTGCTATAAGAAAATCCTCCAAAACCCAGGGAAAACTAGGGAAAAAATTAGAAGTAAAAAACCTCCCAAAAAACCATTTAAAATCCAAAACACGTACAGGAAAGAAAAACCAAAATTCAAAGGAGCGCCAACAAGCGACACGTGGCGGGCGAGCCTTGCGGAAACCCTACAAGGGGTAACCATTAGTTAGTTGCTCCACACCTTAAGCACCAACAAGCAAGTTGGTGCTCGGGCGCATGCAAGTTGGCTGTAGTGAAATCTCATGACAGCTCGCTCGGCCGCTCGCTCGCTGCGCCTGATCGATAAAACTGACTGCTCCACCATCCAAACTAAATACATATCCGGTTAATACTTCTAGTCATCCAGATCAGTGTCAAAACTAGCATCGACGTAACCCTTTACGAAAAGCTCTTCTTCACCTCCATAAACGAGAAACATTTCCTTAGTCCTCTTAGGTACTTACGCATATTTTTGACCGATGTCCAGTGATCCAATCCTGGACCACTCCGGTACCTAGCTGCCAAACTTATGGCAAGGATGTAGGATCAAAAGTATGTCTAGATGGGGGGATTAGACTACTGACCAAATACAAATCTTTTCTTTTCCCAATTTTAGTTGTGGGAAGATTTTAGTAATTATGACAAGTCAAGCAATCAACCTACACATGCAATTCCAAGAGTATCGCAGCGGAAAGTAAAACATTGCATATGAAGGTGAAGAGAAGGGTTTGGAGAAGGCAAACGCAATGGAGACATGAAGATTTTTGACGTGGTTCCGATAGGTGGTGCTACCATATGTCCACGTTGATGGAGACTTCAACACACAAAGGGCAATGGTTGCGCGAGTCCACAGAGGGCTTGATACGTCTCCAATGTATCTATAATTTTTTAGTGTTCCATGCTATTATATTATGTGTTTTGGATGTTTTATATGCATTAATATGCCATTTTATATTATTTTTTGGACTAACCTATTAACCTAGAGCCCAGTGACAGTTCCTGTTTTCTTCCTTGTTTTTGAGTTTCACAGAAAAGGAAACCAAATGGAGTCCAAATGGAATGAAACCTTCGCGATGATTTTTCTTGGACCAGAAGACAACCATGGGACTTGGAGATGAAGTTGGAGGAGCCACGAGGCAGCCACAAGGACGGAGGGCGCACCTGGGGTAGGGCGCCTCACCCTTGTGCCCCCCGTGACCCTCCTGATCTAATTCTTTCGCATATATATTCCCAAATATTCCCAAACCACCAAAGGAGTCAACAAAAACACTTTTCCACCGCCACAACCTTCTGTACCCATGAGATCCAATCAAGGGACCTTTTCCGGCACCTTGCCGGAGGGGGATTCGATCATGGAGGGCTTCTACATCAACCTTATTGCCCTTCCGATGAAGCGTGAGTAGTCTACCACAGACCTACGAGTCCATAGCTAGTAGCTAGATGGCTTCTTCTCTCTCTCTTTGATTGTCAATACCATGTTTTCCTCGATGTTCTTGGAGATCTATTCGATGTAATACTTTTTTGCGGTGTGTTTGCCGAGATCCGATGAGTTGTGGATTTATGATCATCTTATCTATGAATATTATTTGAATCTTCTCTGAATTCTTTTATGCATGATTGAACTATTGGTTTGGTTTGGCCAACTAGATTTGTTTTTCTTGCAATGGGAGAAGTGCTTAGCTTTGGGTGCAATCTTCGGTTTCCTTTCCCAGTGACAGTAGGGGCAGCAAGGCACGTATTGTATTGTTGCCATCGAGGATAAAAAGATGCGGTTTTCATCATATTGCTTGAGTTAGTTCCTCTACATCATGTCATCTTACTTAATGCGTTACTCTGTTCTTTATGAACTTAATACTCTAGATGCATGCTGGATAGCAGTCGATGTGTGGAGTAATGGTAGTAGATGCAGAATCGTTTCGTTCTACTTGACACGGATGTGATCCCTATATTCATGATCATTGCCTTAGACATCGTCATAACTTTGCGCTTTTCTATCAATTGCTCGGCAGTAATTTATTCGCCCACCGTATTATTTGCTATCTTGAGAGAAGCCTCTAGTGAAACCTATGGCCCCCGGGTCTATTTTCCATCATATAAGTTTCCGATCTACTATTTTGCAATCTTTTACTTTCCGATCAATAAACCAAAAATACCAAAAAAATTACTTTATCGTTTTGATTGAAGAAAAATTGCCTAAGATTGATGAGTTGGCTAGGAATGTGGATAGAATTTCTCTTGATATTGATTCTTTGAAACTTAGATCTATTCCACCCAAGCATGATATTAATGAGTCTCTCAAAGCTATGAGAATTTTCATTGATGAGTGCAAAGAAAGAACCGCTAAGATGCGTGCTAAACGAGATTGGTTTGTAAAAACGTGTTCTTCTAGTTTCCGTGAAAATAATGATGAAGATCTTAAAGTGATTGATGTGACTCCTATTAAATATTTGTTTTCCAATACAAATCTTGATAAAGATGGGACTGGAGATGAGACAATTTTAGTTAAAAGGCGTCCCAATGATTCAGAGTTTTTAGATCTTGACGCAAAAATTGATAAAAGTGGGATTGGAGAGGTCAAAACTTTAAGTAGCAATGAACCCACTCTTTTGGATTTCAAGGAATTTAATTATGATAATTGTTCTTTAATAGATTGTACTTCCTTGTTGCAATCCATGTTGAATTCTCCTCATGCTTATAATCAAATTCTTTTACTAAACATATCACTGATGCTATGATGCAATCTTTTGAAGAAAAGCTTGAATTGGAAGTTTGTATCTCTAGAAAACTTTATGATGAGTGGGAACCTACTATTAAGATTAAGAGTAAAGATTATGAGTGCCATGCTTTGTGTGATTTGGGTGCTAGTGTTTCCACGATTCCAAAAACTTCATGTGTTGTGCTAGGTTTCCGTGAATTTGATGATTGTTCTTTAAATTTGCTTCTTGCAGATTCCACTATTAAGAAACCTATGGGAAGGACTAATGATGTTTTTATTGTTGCAAATAGGAATTATGTGCCCGTAATTTCATTGTTCTTGATATAGATTGCAATCCTACATGTCCTATTATTCTTGGTAGACCTTTCCTTACAACGATTGGTGCAATTATTGATATGAAAGAAGGAAACATTAGATTTCAATTTCCGTTAAGGAAGGGCATGGAACACTTTCCAAGAAAGAAAATTAAATTGCCTTATGAATCTATTATGAGAGCTACTTATGGATTGCATACCAAAGATGACAATACCTAGATCTATTCGTGTTTTATGCCTAGCTAAGGGCGTTAAACAATAGTGCTTGTTGGGAGGCAATCCAATTTTGTTTTTGTTTTTGCTTTTTAGGTTCTGCTTTGCAATAAATAATTCATATAGACTCTGTTTAGATGTGGTTTTGTGTTTTAATTAGTGTTTGTGTCAAGTAAGACCTTTGGGATAGCTTACGGTGATAGTTGATTTGATCTTGCTGAAAAACAGAAACTTTTGCGCCTAGTCCCAAAATTTTTAAAAATCACAAAAGCATGATAAAATTCTGAATTTTATACACAAGATTGATATACAAATTGCCTATGTTGTCCTAAGTTTTCAGAATTTTTGGAGATACAAAAGTATTCGAGAGTTACAAACTACAGCCTGTTCTGTTTTTAACAGATTCCGTTTTCTATGTGTTGTTTGCTTATTTTGATGATTCTATGGATAGTATCGGGGGTATGAACCATGGATAAGTTGGAATATAGTATATATTACGCCAATATAAATAAAGAATGAGTTCACAACAGTACCAAAAGTGGTGATTTATTCTCTTATACTAACGGGACTTATGAGATTTTCTGTTGAGTTTTGTGTTGTGAAGTTTTCAAGTTTTGGGTAAGGATTTGATGGACTATGGAATAAGGAGTTGCAAGAGCCTATGCTTGGGGATGCCCAAGGCACCCCAAGGTAATATTCAAGGAGAACCAAGAGCCTAATCTTGGGGATGCCCCAGAAGGCATCCCCTCTTTCGTCTTCGTCTATCAGTAACTTTACTTGAGGCTATATTTTTATTCACCACATGATATGTGTTTTGCTTGGAGCATCTTGTATGATTTGAGTCTTTGCTTTTTAGTTTGCCACAATCGTCCTTGCTTTACACACCTTTTGAGAGGGACACACATGAATCGTGATTTATTAGAATACTCTATGTGCTTCACTTATATCTTTTGAGCTAGGCAATTTTGCTCTAGTGCTTCACTTACATCTTTTTAGAGCACGGCGGTGGTTTTATTTTATAGAAATTATTGAACTCTCATGCTTCACTTATATTATTTTTAGAATCTTTAAACAGCATGGTAATTTGCTTTGCTTATAAATTTAGTCCTAATATGATAGGCATTCAAGAGGGTAAAAACTTTCATATAAGCTGCATTGAATACTATGAGAAGTTTGATTCCTTATGATTGTTTTGAGATATAAAGATGGTGATATTAGAGTCATGCTAGTGAGTAATTGTGAATTTGAGAAATACTTGTGTTAAATTTTATGATTCCCGTAGCATGCAAGTATGGTGAACCGTTATGTGATGAAGTCGGAGCATGATTTATTTATTGATTGTCTTCCTTATGAGTGGCAGACGGGGACGAGCGATGGTCTTTTCCTACCAATCTATCCCCCTAGGAGCATGCGCGTAGTACTTCGTTTTGATAACCAATATATTTTTGCAATAAGTATGTGAGTTCTTTATGACTAATGTTGAGTCCATGGATTATACACACTCTCACCCTTCCACCACTATTAGCCTCTCTAGTGTCGCGCAACTTTCGCGGGTACCATACACCCACCATATACCTTCCTCAAAACAGCCACCATACCTACCTATTATGGCATTTCCATAGCCATTCTGAGATATATTGCCATGCAACTTTCCACCGTTCTTTTTATTATGACACGCTTCATCATTGTCATATTGCTTTGCATGATCATGTAGTTGACATCGTATTTGTGGCAAAGCCACCATTCATAATTCTTTCATACATGTCACTCTTGATTCATTGCACATCCCGATACACCGCCGGAGGCATTCACATAGAGTCATATTTTGTTCTAAGTATCGAGTTGTAATTCTTGAGTTGTAAGTAAATAAAAGTGTGATGATCTTCATTACTAGAGCATTGTCCCATGTGAGGAAAGGATGATGGAGACTATGATTCCCCCACAAGTCGGGATGAGACTCCGGACGAAAAAAGAGGCCAAAAAAATTAGAGAAGGCCCAAATAAAAAATGAGAGAAAAGAGAGAAGGGACAATGTTACTATCCTTTTACCACACTTGTGCTTCAAAGTAGCACCATGGTCTTCATGATAAAGAGTCTCCTATGTTGTCACTTTCATATACTAGTGGGAATTTTTCATTATAGAACTTGGCTTGTATATTCCAATGATGGGCTTCCTCGAATTGCCCTAGGTCTTCGTGGGCAAGCGAGTTGGGTGCACACCCACTTATTTTATTTTCGAGCTTTCATAACTTATAGCTCTAGTGCATCCGTTGCATGTCAATCCCTACTTACTCACATTGATATCTATAGATGGGCATCTCCATAGCCCGTTGATATGCCTAGTTGATGTGAGACTATCTCCTTCTTTTTGTCTTCTCCAGAACCACCTTCTATTCCACCTATAGTGCTATGTCCATGGCTCACGCTCATGTATTGCGTGAAAGTTGAAAAAGTGTGAGAACATCAAAAGTATGAAACAATTGCTTGGCTTGTCATCGGGGTTGTGCATGATTTGAATATTTTGTGTGATGAAGATGGAGCATAGCCAGAATATATGATTGTGTAGGGATAAGCTTTCTTTGTCCATGTTATATTGAGAAGACATAATTGCCTTGTTAGTATGCTTGAAGTATTATTGTTTTTATGTCAATATTAAACTTTTGTTTTGAATCTTATCGATCTGAACATTCATGCCACAATAAAGAAAATTACACGAATAAATATGTTAGGTAGCATTCCACATCAAAAATTATGTTTTTATCATTTACCTACTCGAGGACGAGCAGGAATTAAGCTTGGGGATGCTTGATACGTCTCCAACGTATCTATAATTTTTTATTGTTCCATGCTATTATATTATCTGTTTTGTATGTTTTATATGCATTAATATGCTATTTTATATTATTTTTGGGACTAACCTATTAACCTAGAGCCTAGCGCCAGTTCCTGTTTTTTCCCTATTTTAGATTTTGGCGGAAAAGGAATACCAAACAGAGTCCAAATGGAATGAAACCTTCGCGATGATTTTTCTTGGACCATAAGACAGCCAGGAGACTTGGAGATGAAGTCGGAGGAGCCACGAGGCGGCCACAAGGACATAGGGCGCGCCCCACCCTTGTGCCCCCCCGTGCACCTCCTGACCAAATTCTTTCGCCTATATATTCCCAAATATCCCCAAACCACCAGAGGCATCCACGAATACACTTTCCCACCGCCGCAACCCTCTGTACCCGTGAGATCCCATCTAGGGACCTTTTTCGGCATCCTGCCGGAGAGGGATTCAATCACGGAGGGCTTCTACATCAAATGTATTGCCCTTTCGATGAAGCGTGAGTAGTTTACCACAGACCTACGGGCCCATAGCTAGTAGCTAGATGGCTTCTTCTCTCTCTTTGATTCTCAATACCATGTTCTCCTCGATGTTCTTGGAGATCTATTCGATGTAATACTTTTTTGCGATGTGTTTGCCGAGATCCGATGAATTGTGGATTTATGTTCAGCTTATCTATGAATATTATTTGAATCTTCTCTGAATTTTTTATGCATGATTTGATATATTTGTAATTATCTTCGAACTATCGGTTTGGTTTGGCCAACTAGATTGGTTTTTCTTGCAATGGGAGAAGTGCTTAGCTTTGGGTGCAATCTTGCGGTGTCCTTTCCGAGTGACAGCAAGGCATGTATTGTATGTTGCCATCGAGGCTAAAAAGATGGGGTTTTCTTCATATTGCTTGAGTTAATTCATGTACATCATGTCATCTTGCTTAATGCGTTACTCCGTTCTTTATGAATTTAATACTCTAGATGCATGCTGGATAATGGTTGATGTGTGGAGTAATAGTAGTAGATGCAGAATTGTTTCGGTCTACTTGACACAGACGTGATGCCTATATTCATGATCATTGCCTTAGATATTGTCATAACTTTGCGCTTTTCTATCAATTGCTCGGCAGTAATTTGTTCACCCACCGTATTATTTTCTATCTTGAGAGAAGCCTCTAGTGAAACCTATGGCCCCCGGGTCTGTTTTCCATCATATAAGTTTCCGATCTACTATTTTGCAATCTTTTACTTTCTGATCTGTAAACCAAAAATACCAAAAATATTTACTTTATCGTTTATCTATCTCTATCAGATCTCACTTTTGCAAGTAACCATGAAGGGATTGACGACCCCTTTATCGCGTTGGGTGCAAGTTGTTTGATTGTTTGTGCAGGTATTCGGTGGTTTGTGCGTTGTCTCCTACTGGATTGATACCGTGGTTCTCTAACTGAGGGGAATACTTATCTCTACCTTGCTGCATCACCCTTTCCTCTTCAAGGGAAGAACCAAAGCAAGCTCAAGAAGTAGCATCGGCGTCCATCGTCTCATACGCATCGAGGGCCTTCTGCAGCGCGACCTCTGCCATGAACATTGGATCGGCTTCCTCCTCCTCGGAGATTAGCACCAGAGAACTCGGGGATTGGCCCGCCGCAAAGCGAGCTTGGGAACGGAGGTCTGTGGTGCCAACTACCGCCGTGATTTCTGTGTGGCGCTCCGGCGTCAGCATCTTGTAGTACGTGATCTTGCGGTGCACCATGGCTTTTCGGTGAACTAGGGGACGCTTGATGCGGGCTAGGGGATCGAAAGTTGGGGGAATGGGCTGGAGAGGAGGTGTGGTTTTGGGGCAGTGGTGACCGGCCGGCAAGTAGCTGGCGTAGGCCAAGCAGCGAAGGTTCTGGTGTGAATAGTGGTTCCGGTGATGACCGATCAATCGGCTTTGACTGTACATCGCTCTTGCCGCGTTCGCATTGCACCCCGGCACGCTGGAGCTCACCGAATGGAACGCGCTTCGTCTTGCATTTTTTCTCGCTTGTGGGACTGCAGTTGAGAGCAAACCGACGTCCCTCCCCCTCCCTCGCCCATGTCATTTATCTCTACTCTTATAAAAATAAAAAACCGAGTTGGTGAGGATTGTGTGCCTGCCATCTTGTAATATAGACCGTCCGATATATATCTGACGGATAGAAAGCAAACCATGACAATTTTACAAAAGATACCCGCACCTCTCTCCACATTTACAGATAAGGCCTTGCCTCGTTCATCCTTATCTCCCACAACCTCATTGCTGAGCAATTAGAAAAGGAAGTCTCTGGAACAATCTGGCATGGTGGCTGGCTTGCGCCGCCCACCCCATGCCCCCGCCTGATCCGACCACCACCACCACCACGCCCCCTCCTCCTCACCTTATCTCTCATCTTTCTCGAGATATCATTTTTCGATGAATTCTCGAGATACCATTTTTCTGATAAAATTCTTGAGATATCATTAGTTTTTACACATGGGATTACTCCTGCATGGGACAATCACAACAGGTGTATTGTAAAAAATTACATCTTGATGTTCCGGGAAATGCACAGGCATCTTGCTAGTACTACTAAAAGAGAGAGAAGTCGGCCGAGTGTTACTAGTACTCCCTCCGTTTTATGCGGAGTAAATAAAAACAGAGGGAGTATACTACTAGTACTATGAGCACTGCATACTCTACTGCAGATGTTGTCAGTACTCCACTAGTACTATTGGACAGGGAGCTTAAAAAAGTTACTATTGGACTGGCTATACGTGGCGAAATCCTAGTAGGAAGAGCATGCACGAGAACAAGCACATTCACGTGTTTGAAAACAAACTGGAAACCATCTCTGTTTGAATACAAATCTAGGAGTAGGTACGAATCTAACAATATTGATTGGGCGTTGTTGAATGTTGATACTTTTTTCTGTAAGTTTGATCAAAGTAGAGATACTTTGACTACACATAAAACTTATATGTAAACTAGAAAGGATTGGAGGGAGTATATTGTACATTCAAAAGCGAAACGAACATTGAATACCCTTTATATATGATTTGCTGATTCTATATCACTGGTTCAAAATTTTGAATCCACCTTAGGTATCACACATGCACCCACTCGTTCTCTCTCGGTTTCATCTCGGGGTCTGGAGATCGATTGAAAGAGGACTAGGGTGGGTACGGTACGTTCGTTTGGCTTTTGAACGTAAAATATACTCCCTCTGATCCCCACAGACCCCCCGGGTCATTTCTATCATAGAAACACACCAAACCTTTATCTCCTTGCACGACACGCACTTGATCTCTCAACATCAATCGATCTTGTCAAGATGTGTCAGGGCATGAACTGAATGGGATGTCAAAACTAAGATGGCAAGCAACACGTAGTGGAGGCAAAGTGAAACTTTAAATGAGTCGTTTGTCTGTATGCATGTCGGACAAATTACAACATTGGAAATACAAGCATGGTCTAGGCCCACATGCGAATGATACTCGGCGAAATGTTCAAATGAGGCATGCAGGAGGATGGACTCGACCGGAGGGTGGCATGATCGACGGAGAAGAGGGTTGGAGAGGAATGAGAAATAAGTAACGCCACATGATTATACTTGAACGACTCAAATAAACAATAAGTTGTCTCGTTTTCCCTTCCGTCTTGGTCACAGAGTAAGATATGATGGGGAACATAGTAATTTCAAAAAAAAATCCTACGCACACGCAAGATCATGGTGATGCATAGCAACGAGAGGGGAGAGTGTTGTCCACGTACCCTCGTAGACCGAAAGCGGAAGCGTTAGCACAACGCGGTTGATGTAGTCGTACGTCTTCACGATCCGACCGATCAAGTACCGAACGTACGGCACCTCCGAGTTCAGCACATGTTCAGCCCGATGACATCCCTCGAACTCCGATCCAGCCGAGTGTTGAGGGAGAGTTTCACAAGACGACGGCGTGGTGATGATGTTGATGTTTTATCGACGCAGGCTTCGCCTAAGCACCGCTCTGAAGATATCGAGGTGGACTATGGTGGAGGGGGCACGCGACACGGCTAAAAGATCAACCGATCAATGTTGTGTCTTTGGGGTGCCCCCCGCCTCGTATATAAAGGAGCAAGGGGTGTGGCCGACCAAGGAGAGGCGGCGGGAGGAGTCCTACTCCCACCGGAGTAGGACTCCCCTTCCTAGTTGGATTAGGACTTGGGAGGGGAAGGAGTGGAGGAGAAGAAGGAAGGGGGCGCGCCCTCTCCTTGTCCTATTCGGACTAGGGGGGGGGGAGGGGCACGTAGCTCAGCCCTAGCCGCCTCTCCTCTCTTACACCTAGGCCCACTAAGGCCAATTAAGTTCCCGAGGGGTTCCGGTAACCTCCCGGTACTCGAGTAAAATCCCGATTTCACCCGGAACACTTCTGATGTCCAAACATAGTTTTCCAATATATCAATCTTCATGTCTCGACCATTTCGAGACTCCTCGTCATGTCCGTGATCACATCCGGGACTCTGAACAACCTTCGGTACATCAAAACACATAAACTCATAATAAAACTGTCATCGTAACGTTAAGCGTGCGGACCCTACGGGTTCGAGAACTATGTAGACATGACCGAGACACGTCTCCTGTCAATAACCAATAGCGGAACCTGGAAGCTCATATTGGCTCCCACATATTCTATGAAGATCTTTATCGGTCAGACCGCATAACAACATACGTTGTTCCCTTTGTCATCGGTATGTTACTTGCCCAAGATTCGATCGTCGGTCTCTCAATACCTAGTTCAATCTCGTTACTGGCAAGTCTCTTTACTCGTTCCGTAATACATCATCCCGCAACTAACTCATTAGTTGCAATGCTTGCAAGGCTTAAGTGATGTGCATTACCGAGAGGGCCCAGAGATACCTCTCCGACAATCGGAGTGACAAATCCTAATCTCGAAATACGCCAACCCAACATGTACCTTCGGAGACACCTATAGAGCACCTCTATAATCACCCAGTTACGTTGTGACATTTGGTAGCACACAAAGTGTTCCTCTGGTAAACGGGAGTTGCATAATCTCATAGTCATAGGAACATGTATAAGTCATGAAGAAAGCAATAGCAACATACTAAACGATCGGGTGCTAAGCTAATGGAATGGGTCATGTCAATCACATCATTCTCCTAATGATGTGATCCCGTTAATCAAATGACAACCCATGTCGATGGTTAGGAAACATAACCATCTTTGATTAATGAGCTAGTCAAGTAGAGGCATACTAGTGACACTCTGTTTGTCTATGTATTCACACATGTATTATGTTTCCGGTTAATACATTTCTAGCATGAATAATAAACATTTATCATGATATAAGGAAATAAATAATAACTTTACTATTGCCTCTAGGGCATATTTCCTTCAGTCTCCCACTTGCACTAGAGTCAATAATCTAGATTACACAGTAATGATTCTAACACCTATGGAGCTTTGGTGCTGATCATGTTTTGCTCGTGGAAGAGGCTTAGTCAAAGGGTCTGCAACATTCAGATCCGTATGTATCTTCAAAATTTCTATGTCTCCCACTGGGACTAGATCCCGGATGGAATTGAAGCGTCTCTTGATGTGCTTGGTTCTCTTGTGAAATCTGGATTCCTTCGCCAAGGCAATTGCACCAGTATTGTCACACAAGATTTTCATTGGACCCGATGCACTAGGTATGACACCTAGATCGGATATGAACTCCTTCATCTAGACTCCTTCATTTGCTGCTTCTGAAGCAGCTATGTACTCCGCTTCACACGTAGATCCTGCCACGACGCTTTGTTTAGAAATGCACCAACTGACAGCTCCACCGTTCAATGTAAACACGTATCCGGTTTGCGATTTAGAATGGTCCGGATCAGTGTCAAAGCTTGCATCAATGTAACCATTTACGATGAGCTCTTTGTCACCTCCATAAACGAGAAACATATCCTTAGTCCTTTTCAGGTATTTCAGATGTTCTTGACCACCGCCCGATGATCCACTCTGGATTACTTTGGTACCTCCTGCCGGACTTATAGCAAGGCACACATCAGGTCTGGTACACAACATTGCATACATGATAGAGCCTATGGCCGAAGCATAGGGAACATCTTTCATTTTCTCTCTATCTTCTGCAGCGGTCGGGCATTGAGTCTTACTCAATTTCACACCTTGTAACACAGGCAAGAACCCTTTCTTTGCTTGATCCATTTTGAACTTCTTCAAAACTTTGTCAAGGTATGTGATTTGTGAAAGTCCAATTAAGCGTCTTGATCTATCTCTATAGATCTTAATGCCCAATATGTAAGCAGCTTCACCGAGGTCTTTCATCGAAAAACTCTTATTCAAGTATCCCTTTATGCTACCCAGAAATTCTATATCATTTCCAATCAGTAATATGTCATCCACATATAATATCAGAAATGCTACAGAGCTCCCACTCACTTTTTTTTGTAAATACAGGCTTCTCCAAAAGTCTGTACAAAACCAAATGCTTTGATCACACTTTCAAAGCGTTTATTCCAACTCCGAGAGGCTTGAACCAGTCCATAAATGGATCGCTGGAGCTTGCACACTTTGTTAGCTCCCTTTGGATCGACAAAACCTTCCGGTTGCATCATATACAACTCTTCTTCCAGAAATCCATTCAGGAATGCAGTTTTTACATCCATCTGCCAAATTTCATAATCATAAATTGCGGCAATCGCTAACATGATTCGGATAGACTTAAGCATCGCTGCGGGTGAGAAGGTCTCATCGTAGTCAACCCCTTGAACTTGTCGAAAACCTTCGCAACAAGTCGAGCTTTGTAGACAGTTATATTACCGTCAGCGTCAGTCTTCTTCTTGAAGATCCATTTATTCTCAATTGCTTGCCGATCATCGAGCAAGTCAACCAAAGTCCACACTTTGTCCTCATACATGGATCCCATCTCAGATTTCATGGCTTCAAGCCATTTTGCGGAATCTGGGCTCACCATCGCTTCTTCATAGTTCGTAGGTTCATCATGATCTAGTAGCATGACTTCCAGAACAGGATTACCGTACCACTCTGGTCCGGATCTTACTCTGGTTGATCTACGAGGTTCAGTAACAACTTGATCTGAAATTTCATGATCATCATCATTAACTTCCTCACTAATTGGTGTAGGTGTCACAGAAACCAGTTTGTGTGATGAACTACTTTCCAATAAGGGAGCAGGTACAGTTACCTCATCAAGTTCTACTTTCCTGATGCGGAGCATCCTACGGTCATCACCATGTCAAGAGTCCGTTTGGCAAGTGACACGTGCGACCTCTTCTTCACATACACAAAGGTGAATCTTCTCCTTTACACGTGCTCACTTGACCCCTTCGAGGATGGTGTACTACTTGACACTTCTCCTGAGTGCATGCATAGGTATTGTCGGAGCTTCACGGATGTCAAGGAGGAGTGCAAGCGCCAAGAAATGACTACACCATCCGCGAGGGAAGCCTGGAAGCGACGACGGAAGAAGACGGAGCTGCTGAAGCTACAGCCGGCGGACATCCGGGCAGAGGTCGGACATCCGGCGCTGTGCAGCCGCCATGAGCTGCACCAGCAGACGGCCAACAAGATCGGCGGCCGGACATCCGGCGCCAACCCCGGACATTTGGCGCCTCGCCAAAGCCCGGACATCCGGCCTTTCCCCCAGAAATCCGGCATCGATGATAGAACGCACCCGAAGTTTTGCACTTCAGCCCGGACATCCGGCCCGAGCCCCGGACATCCGGCGCCTCGCGAAGCCCCAGACATCCGGCCCCCAGCCCGGACATCCGGCGCCTGTCTGCGCACAGTGAACGGGCCAAGGGCCCATGTACCCCTCCAACTCGCCCCAACTTGTACTAGTACTATATATACTTCTTCCCCTCCTCCTAGTTAGGGTTAGCAAATATGATAGCTCATTCTTAGGTGAGCTTTGCTCCTACCTCTACTCTTGAGAGAGAGAGACTACCACCCCATGGAGTTCAAGACCTCCATGTGAGAAGATCCTGCGGGATATCATCAAGACCCCCCTCTTGGGCGGACCCCTTCAAGACCTCCTCACGGAGATGAACCTTACCTTGTATCTTTCCCTTTGTTGTTCATGTACTTTGTGATCTTGTGTGTTTGATTGTCTAGTGGATGTGTGATTGGACTTGTTCTTGAGTGTTTTCCCTTGTGATTTCTCTCCGTTCTTCCTCGTGTTCATCGTGTTCTTCGAGGGATCCTACTCCAAACGTGAAAGATCGGCCTACACCGGGTTAGCCCCGTATCATATGGTATCATGAGCCACGTTTATCACGTATTTGGAGTCACTCCCACCGTTTTCTAGCCTTCTTTTGCTTGATTTCGTCCTAAATCCGAAAATCCCCACCAAAAATAGCCCCAATTTTTTTTTGTGATTTGTTAGTTTTGATGATGTTTTGTTGATTTTGATCCATGGATTTGCTTGGTTTCGAGTGGATCTAGCATTTCCCCAAGTTTCCCCACTTTCTACCCACGAAATCTCCAATTTTGACCTTGAAATCATCAATTTCCGCCCCCAATTCGAAAATTTCCGCCCCAAACGGGATCTGGATTCGTCGGGCCGGACATCCGGGCCTCAGGCCGGACATCCGGGCCATCCGGGCCCCAAGCCGGACATCCAGGCCCTGGAGCACCAAATCTGCACGGTTCTGGACATACACCCCCGGAAATCCGGCCCCTGGGATTTCAGCTTTTCACGTTTCACCGTTTCGGCCATAACTAATTCATCCGGAGTCTGATTTTGACGTTCTTTAGCTCGTTTTGAAGCTATTGACACCCCCCATCCCACAAAAATACCACCAACATCATTTGACTCCATAAAATTTTCCAAAATTTGGCAAGTTTGCCTAGGCCTTCCACCATATCATCCGCATTACCACCACCGACTTCCGCAACCTAACCCATATTGCACCCCATTACATTTGAGGTTGTTAGAGTAGTGATTCGAGTCTCCTAAGGTGTTTCGGCTACTTAGGGACGATTGCTTCTTCATCAACCACCACCACCACTTCCGCATAGGCGTGCCCACCATACACTTCCGCCACCCCCAACTTAACCCAATAGTTGTTTGAGCTTGTTTGAGTTGTGGCTTGTGTCTCCTAAGGTGTTTCGGCTACTTAGTGATGGCAACTTCAACTCCGACACGTGTATAGCCCATCATTCCACTTCCGCATTGCCAACTGCAAACCACCACCGCTTTCCGCTACCACCATTTGACATTTGCCTTTGAGATTTTGAGTTTGCGGTTTTTCCGTTTCCTAGGGTGTTTCGGCTAACTAGGAACGGCTCGACATCAAGAACACCGCCACTCATCATCGCCAAGGATGGTAACCTCGACGACACCATTGTATATTACCCTTGCAATTGCATTGATAACCCCTTATCCCATTTTGCGTTACTTGCCTATCGAGACTAGCCATTTGAGTATTGCCGGCAACGTTACTTGTGCACATTAGTGATCATTGATCTACATCATCCATTGCATACATACCATATCATATTGGTATCATATCATCCATTGTGTCACAATATCGTTCCCGCATATACACAATAGCTATCTTGGTTTGTGCATTGTGCAAAAGTGGCCATACATACAAAAAAAAGAGAATAAAGCTTTTAAGCAGAAAGAGAGCAAAGAAGCTTGTAAGAAATAGCCATAGCATCAAAATATATCATATGGTATCATACTTGATCATCTTGGACCATTGTGTAAGAAACACCGGGAACCATACATATATATCATACTTGGGATAGAAAGTTTATCCATTTTGCATCTTATAGGTTGTGCACAAGTGTCGTATCCGCCTATTGAGCAATCGTGCTAGCGTCTCTCTTGAGTTGTGCAACACGAGCGTTTTCCGTGGATTCCACATTTTGTGCTCATTCCTTGGTTGCACGACCCCATTTATCTATCCGTGTGTGTGTTTCCGTGTGCCACATATTGCTATTGGTCTACTTGTTTCGTTGTGAATCTCTTTCAACATTATTGACTCTTGCTAACATTTTGCATCAAATTTTTGTGCCACTATCCTCACCGAGCTCTACCATAAGCTTTACTTGATAGGTGTGAGTGAGCAAGTCCGGTACCAATTCCACTATTCTTTCATTTCACATTGAGTGAAACGGGATACATCCTCAACTTTGGGAAAAGGTAACTTGGTATTGTTTATCTCATTTCCTACTCACCACTACTCGAGTCTTGTGATGGATAGGCAAGGCATTTCACCTTCGGTCTACAACAACAACGACGAGTTCGATGCCACGAACAACAACTCCGACGCCAAGATGCAAGCTCAAATGGAGGAGATCAAAGCCCTCATCAAGGCCTACAAGCGATCTTCCTCATCTTCGATAAGACGCTCAAGAGCACATGCTTCCGAGCTACCGTCTCCGGCAAGATCACATCGGCATCGACACCATCACCAACAAGAACGTGAAGGTCAAGAGCTCTACATCAACAACCGCTCAATGACTTCACCATCTCACTTGGCATCTTCGCCAAGCGACTTCAAGGCATCTTCGCCTACGGACATACGGCATCTTCGCCAACAAGAACCTCAAGGCTACGCTCAAGAGAAGCTCCCCAAGCTCAAGTCCGCGACTTCACCGAGCTACTACGACCTCGACATCGACCATGCGATTCCTTTCTATGAGACTCAAGAACCCGAGGAGTACCTCGAGTGGGAGCGTTTGATGGACGACTACCTCAAGCTACATCAAGTTCCTCCCAAGATCAAGTGAAGTGCGCCACAAGAAACTTCCACGACCACGCCGACATGGTGGCTTCACACACCTTCGAGTGCTACGCGATGAGTTGGTCCAAGATGAAGAGAGCTTTGCGGCGAGAGTTCATGCCTCCAACCTACACGGAACAACTTCGACGTCAATTGGAGAACACCACCCAAGGATCCAAGTCCATCGACAAGTACTTCAAGGAGATGAAGATTGCCTTCTGACGAGCCAAGCGTGGGCGATTTAATTTATTTCGATGAAGTTCCACTTCATGATGGAATTGCACAACGACATCTCCAAGACCATCTTCCTCGAGAACTACAAGTCCATTGACGACTACTACATTGGTGCTCTCAAGGCGGAACAAGAACTCATGAAGGCCAAGGCTTCTCCACCCCAAGCACACTTCGCGGCGACCAAGATCTACGACAAGCATGAGGCTAGTACCACCAAGATGTCCAAGCCCGACAAGCTCCAAGACGATGCTCCCAAGTGCAACTTCACCGCCATCCCTCTTTGTGGCATTGATGATGCCGAGTCTACCTTGACTCTTTTTCAAGATGGTGCGGCGACAAGTACAACTACGGAGACCTTCAAGGACCAAGCTTTGGAGGCAAGCGACAAGGTGGTGAGCAAGGATGATGCTTCCATCTTAGGAGGCGAGAGTGATGTTGTGCCATCTTCGGCCTTCATCCACGACGAGAGTGATGTTGAGCCATCTTCGGCCTTCATCCACGACGAGAGCGATGATGTGCCATCTTCGGCCTTCATCCACGATGACGACTACGAGACGGTTGAGCATGGGATTTTCCCTTCGACCACGGCGACGTCCGATGACTTGAGTGACTTCTGCCACCATATTGAGAGTGAGAGTGACTTCACCACTAGCCCCATACATGATGAGCTGCCCCAATTCCCATGTGAGGAGAGCCACAACCCCCACCACTTGAGTGACATGAGTGACTCCACCATATGTGAGATTGAGTGCACCTATTTTGAGGGAGTGAGTGAACCACCACATAGTGAGAGTGAGATAGTTGATAGGTCTAGTGAGGCCATTTGCATTTCTAACAACTTGACCTCTACCTCTATTGTGTCTTCTCATTTGGTGCTAGGTCCCATTTATGATGACGCGCCGATCCTCAACGACTTCGTCCTCCCTTTGGACAAGACGATGGCCATGGTGGAATATGATGCACCCCCACATGGTTCCATCAAGATGAAGATAACCACCATTTGGTCTTTCCCACCTCACCTACACCACTTGAGTGGAATGACAAAGGTAACATAGGTGACGGTGATGCTCTAGTCCCACTAGTGGACATTCTTGACATTGATTGCTTGCATGATGTCGATCCACCTAGTACCATGCTTCATGCTAGTATGATTTCCCCATGTGATGATTTGCCCATTTATGATGAATATGATGATTCTCATGTGGAGTCTATTAGTTGTGATGCCATGTTACATAGGATTTCTTGTGACAATTCTTTAGGTCACATCATGTTTGCTAATCCTCTTGACTTGTCATATGCTATGCATGAGATCAACCATATGTCTTATTTGCAATCTCTTCATAGTGACTATGCATATGCCATTAAATAAACCCAATTTGCACATATGGCATACATGACAAGCCCATGGTTATTGGCATTTGTTTTTCTTGTGATGATATTGATATGCTCCCTTTGCATCATTTATCTCATATGCCATGCCATGCCCACCTAGCTTCGAATATGCATTGTTTTGGATGTTGTCCATTTTCTCCAAATGATGTTTCCAATATTGCTCATGAGGAGACCCCCATAGTTTCCTCATACATGTTAGGAGATTTTGATCCATCCCATCCATTGCATGATCCCAATAATTATGTGCACCATATGCTCCCCATGAACAAACATGCTATTGATCTGCCATATACTTGCATTCTCAATTTGTGTCCCCATCGTGTCATACATAATAACTATTCTTTCATGATGGATGACATGTTCTTATACCATGCATCAAATTTCTTTGAGCGATGCTTATCTTGTGCTAACTCACATGTGCACATACACATCATGATGGATGATGTGTACATTTACCACACGCACAATTTCTTTGGTTTGTGTCTCTTTTGTGTAGGTACCCATGAATACTTGTCGACCTCGCAATCCAACGAGTTGACAAAACGAGCTCTAGAGAGCAAAGATGATTTGGGATCCCATGGATTGTCTTTCCCACCGCTCTCTTCGCACAAAGACTTCGCGCATTTCTTCTACATGGCCCTCACTTGGCTATGGGTTGTTCTCCATTATATATCTTTTGCCCATGTTGCCATGTTCACTTTGCATGATATGCCCATTCCTATGCCTTTGCCATGCATTTGTGACCCATGCTTTGCATTACACATGATGATTGATTCTAGTACTTGTATATGTATTTGCAAGCTTGGTGGAGATATTGCTTGTTATTGCCATGTTTCTTTTGTGCACCATTCCTATGATGATACTTTCATCTTGCTTTGTGTTCGTGCTTGCGATATGTCATGTGCATTCCCTATGCCTATTATTTACTCACATGACATGATTGCCATGATTTCTTCTAGTGTGTTGCATCTTCGCTCCACTAGTTTGCACGACTTGATTACTATGCTTGCTTATGTTGCATCACCATTTCATGCAGTTGATGACAACCATCTACATGCTTTGCACATGATTGTTATTGCTTCTTGTCACATATCTCCATATGTTGCCTCTCTCATGCTAGATTTGCCATGTATTGAGTGCAACCATGCTATTAGTCTTGCTCATGAGTTTGCCCCCATAGCATTCTCACACATGTTTGGAGATTTTGACATATTCCTTGTGAAGCATGCTTGTCTTACTTCTTTGCACCATATACCTAGTGCCATGAATTTAGCCATTGTTGCATCATATTATTCATGCACTTGTGCTTCTAATGGTTTTGTGCAAAAGATGAGAACCATCATGATGGATGATGTGTTTGTCTACCATGCGCATACTTTCTTTGTTTTGTTTTGTGCATGTGTAGGATACTTGGACTTTGTGTCGACTTCCACTTCACGTGAGTTGACCATTCGAGCTCTTGAGAGCGAGCCTCATACATGCTACCACGACTCGCTTCTACACCATATTTGCTTCCACTTCGGCATTATGAAGAATGCACAAGGACACACTTTCAAGGTGACATCCTTCTTGAGCTTGGATATTGTGGATCATACTTCATGTGTTGCTTGCACCATTAGCCCGCATGTTTGAGATATTGCTTTCACCAATGATTGCCACATTTCCATGCTTCATGATATATATACCTTGTGTTTTGCATCCAATTCTTGGACTACTTGCTACTATCATATGGTTGGTTGCACCAATATCATTTCTTCACATATGCCATATCCCATTGATTGCTACATGCTTGACTTGGTGGCCTCACACATGATGAATAATTGCTCTTTCTATTGCGTTGAGTGCCACACTATATTCACTACACCCTATGCACATTATGCTTGGATTGTCTTGCACTTGACCCATGTGTTTAGACACTTCATTTTATTTGGTGTTGTGAATACTTCCTATGCCTACCATCGACCATTTGTCGAGCGTTTTATGCATGATAGCTATGATCTAGAGGTAGATGCTTATTCTATTGTCACACATATTTGCACCACTACCTCACGTTTACATGCTTGTTTCCATGATGACCTTGATTTTGCTCAATTCATATGCTTACATGCCATGTCACAATCCTTTGTCACACCCTATGCTATGCTTGATGACAACACTTGTTTGGTGAATCACCTCTTGAATGCTTGGTTTTGCACTAACGCTAACCACATTTGTTTTTCCAAGTGTTTGTTCTATTTGCTCCTTTTGAAGGAATCACAAGACGGTGCGACATTGGAGAGTGCCTATTTCGAGCTTCAAGATGATGAGTGCTTGGCGATCGACCGCTTCGACACGGCAACGCCATCTCTTTCCCATGGTGATTTGGTTTTCGAACCGAGGTCGGATCCTTTCCAAGGGGGAGGGGATGATGCGGAGCATCCTACGGTCATCACCATATCAAGAGTCCGTTTGGCAAGTGACACATGCGACCTCTTCTTCACATACACAAAGGTGAATCTTCTCCTTTACACGTGCTCACTTGACCCCTTCGAGGATGGTGTACTACTTGACACTTCTCCCATGTGCATGCATAGGTATTGTCGGAGCTTCACGGATGTCAAGGAGGAGTGCAAGCGCCAAGGAATGACTACACCATCCACGAGGGAAGCCTGGAAGCGACGACGGAAGAAGACGGAGCTGCTGAAGCTTAGCCGCCGGACATCCGGGCGAGGCGGACATCCGGCGCTGTGCAGCCGCCAAGGAGCTGCACCAGCAGACGGCCAACAACATCAGCGGCCGGATATCCGGCGCCAACCCCGGACATCCGGCGCCTCGCCAAAGCCCGGACATCCGGCCTTTCCCCCGGAAATCCGGCATCGATGACAGAACGCACCCGAAGTTTTGCACTTCAGCCCGACATCCGCCCGAGCCCCGGACATCCGGCGCCATGGCTCCCGGACATCCGCCCCCAGCTCGGACATCCGCACTGTCTGCAAGATGATGAACGGGCCAAGGGCCCATGTACCCCTCCAATTCGCCCCAACTTGTACTAGCACTATATATACTTCTTCCCCTCCTCCTAGTTAGGGTTAGCAAATATGATAGCTCATTCTTAGGTGAGCTTTGCTCCTACCTCTACTCTTGAGAGAGAGATACTACCACTCCCATGGAGTTCAAGACCTCCATGTGAGAAGATCCCGCGGGATATCATCAAGACCCCCCTCTTGGGTGGACCCCTTCAAGACCTCCTCACGGAGATGAACCTTACCTTGTATCTTTCCCTTTGTTGTTCATGTACTTTGTGATCTTGTGTGTTTGATTGTCTAGTGGATGTGTGATTGGACTTGTTCTTGAGTGTTTTCCCTTGTGATTTCTCTCCGTTCTTCCCCGTGTTCATCGTGTTCTTCGAGGGATCCCACTCCAAACGTGAAAGATCGGCCTACACCGGGTTAGCCCCGTATCATTTCCTCCCACTCACTTCTTTCGAGAGAAACTCCTTCTCTAGAAAGGATCCATTTTTAGCAACAAATGTCTTGCCTTCGGATCTGTGATAGAAGGTGTACCCAACAGTCTCCTTTGGGTATCCTATGAAGACACACTTCTCCGATTTGGGTTCGAGCTTATCAGGTTGAAGCTTTTTCACATAAGCATCGCAGCCCCAAACTTTAAGAAACGACAACTTTGGTTTCTTGCCAAACCACAGTTCATAAGGCGTCGTCTCAACGGATTTCGATGGTGCCCTATTTAGTGTGAATGGGGCCGTCTCTAAAGCATAACCCCAAAATGATAGCAGTAAATCAGTAATAGACATCATAGATCGCACCATATCTAGTAAAGTACGATTACGACGTTCGGACACACCATTACGCTGTGGTGTTCCGGGTGGCGTGAGTTGCGAAACTATTCCGCATTGTTTCAAATGTAGACCAAACTCGTAACTCAAATATTCTCCTCCACGATCAGATCATAGAAACTTTATTTTATTGTTACGATGATTTTCAACTTCACTCTGAAATTATTTGAACTTTTCAAATGTTTCAGACTTATGCTTCATTAAGTAGATATACGCATATCTGCTTAAATCATCTGTGAAGGTGAGAAAATAACGATATCCGCCATGAGCCTCAACATTCATCGGACCACATACATCCATATGTATGATTGAGGACCCACAAGTATAGGGGATCTATCGTAGTTCTTTCGATAAGTAAGAGTGTCGAACCCAACGAGGAGCAGAAGGAAATGATAAGCAGTTTTCAGCAAGGTATTCTCTGCAAGTACTGAAAGAAGTGGTAACAGATAGTTGTGTGATAGGATAATTTATAACGAGCAACAAGTAATAAAAGTAAATAAGGTGCAGAAAGGTGGCCCAATCCTGTTTGTAGCAAAGGACAAGCCTGGACAAAATCTCATAATAGGAAAAGCGCTCCCGAAGACACATGGGAATATCGTCAAGCTAGTTTTCATCACGTTCATATGATTTGCGTTCGGTACATTGATAATCTGATATGTGGGTGGACCGGTGCTTGGGTGCTGTTCTTACTTGAACAAACATCCCACTTATGATTAACCTCTATTGCAAGCATCCGCAACTACAACAAAAGTATTAAGGTAAACCTAACCATAGCATGAAACATATGGATCCAACTCAGCCCCTTACGAAGCAACGCATAAACTAGGGTTTAAGCTTCTGTCACTCTAGCAACCCATCATCTACTTATTACTTACCAATGCCTTCCTCTAGGCCCAAATAATGGTGAAGTGTTATGTAGTCGATGTTCACATAACACCACTAGAGACTAGACACCATATATCTCATCAAAATATCGAACGAATACCAAATTCACATGACTACTAATAGCAAGACTTCTCCCATGTCCTCAGGAACAAACGTAACTACTCACAAAGCATATACATGTTCATAATCAGAGGGGTATTAATATGCATATAGGATCTGAACATATGATCTTCCACCAAATAAACCAACTAGCATCAACTACAAGGAGTAATCAACACTACTAGCAACCTACTAGTACCAATCCCGGACTTGGAGACAAGAATTGGATACAAGAGATGAACTAGGGTTTTGAGAGGAGATGGTGTTGGTGAAGATGTTGATGGAGATTGCCCTCTCCCGATGAGAGGAGCGTTGGTGATGATGATGATTTCCCCCTCCCAGAGGGAAGTGTCCCCGGCAGAACGGCTCTACCGGAGCCCTAGATTGGTTCCGCCTCGTGGCGGCTGTCAGATTTCGGGTTCCGGCAGACCCTTGAGGTTCGAACACTGGGGTGCGCACGGAGATCTTTCCCCTACCAGCTCACGCGTGAATGGTTAGCGAGGGATCTAAACTAGAAAACGATGAACACCACAACAGACTCAGGGTTTATACTAGTTCGGGCCACCATTGTGGTGTAATACCCTACTCTAGTTTGTGGTGTGGTGGATTGCCTGAGGGGCTGATGATGAACAATACAAAGGGAGAATAGACTCGCGAGGGCTGTTCTTGAGCTGGTGCGATGAACTGCTTGGGTGAGTTCGATCGCCTCTCTCTCTCTCTCTCTCTCTCTCTCTCTCTCTCTCTCTGCTAGGTCTCTATCCGATTCGACCCCCCTGCTCTGTGGTGGCTAGCCCTATTTATAGAGGGAGGCCCTGGACCTCTTCCCAAATAATGAGCGGGAAGGGCGCCAACAATTGGCCATTTTGAAGGGGAACATCTAGTACACTTATCCTGACTAAAGTTGGTCTCCGGCTGCCAAAGGCTCTGATGGTGACGCCGCCCTGGGCTCCACGATGACCTCCTTCGTGCCGCTCTGCTGGTCTTGGTCTTGTTGCACCGAAGCGGTAACCTTTGCCTGATGCCTTGGCCTGTGCTTGCCTCCTTTGCACCAAAGGAGAAATGAGGACATCAGGCGGGCAGGCGCCCACTGGTGCCCTTTGGTCTCGTCGTCATGGCTTGCGCCACGGGCACCCTCGTGAGGTACCATGCCTTGATCTCTCCGCCTCCTCGTGAGCCTGCCTCGACGAGGCTGCTCCGAGGAAGGTTCTTGTCGCCCACCCCACGAGGCTTGGCCTCGCGAGGGTCTTGAGCTTGAGTGATGAAGCTGGGCCGCTGGGCCCCCACGAGCCATGCCGCAGGCGCAGCAGAGCAAGTCTGGGACCCCTTCCCGAACGCCGACAGAGCCCCTGTGCCCAAGGCACGCCGGACTTGGCTTAGCAGAGAAGGGCAAGGCAAGGCTGGCACCTGGGCCCCAACAGCCTGCGGCCTCGGGCGCCGCGTGGCGATTGATTGGTCATGGGCGTCTCCGCTTCCCTGCGCAAAGAGAAAGTAGTGTAGGGCCCCGTGGGGGCGTGCTGAACTGTTGCTGTTAATTACCATGTTGTTTCCGCTATTTTCTGTGCTGTGCTTTTATGCAGCATGCCCGCGTGCAGGAATTACTTAGCTCAGGGGGGGGGGGTGTCGTGGTCTTTGCTTCCCGAGGCAGAGGCCTCGTCGAATGCTTCATGTCCTGCAGGGATTAGTCAGGAGGGGTAACTTCCGGCCTCAGCTGTGGAGGCGACCGACCTAGGTCCTGTGTTCGCGTCGCGATGCCCGTGGGGCACGGACTGGGAGGGGTGCTCCCGTAGTGGACCTGGATAGGAAAGCTTCAACGACAAGGGCAGAAAACACTCGCGAGGGTGCCTGCGTTGCTCCCTCGCGAGACTTGCGCGAAAGAAAGCGAGGCAAGTGAGCGAAAGAGACAAAGAGTCACAAGCCAAAGGAGGCAACAACTTCAATAAAACTCCAAATTGGAACGAACAAGCCAACTTCAGAAAGCAAATGAAAAAGCCGCGTCCGGCACCTAATCTAGTCTTCGACGTCTTCTCACTAGCGCGGAGCTAAGTGCTGCCACTGGGCGTGGGCGGGAGCCCCAAGGCCTGAGGCCGGTGCTCCTAAGACTCTGGGGTGTGTACATCCCCAACTCATTATTACGTGAGAGTGTCACGGGCGGCGAGCTTCACAGGCATTGGCCTTCTTCACAGGCTCCGCGCCTTTCTCGGGAAAATGAGCTTCACAGGCGTTTGCCTTCTTCACGGGCTCCGGGCCTTTTTCGGGAAAATGAGCTTCACATGCATTTTCCTTCTTCACCGCTCCGGCCTTTCTCGGAAAATGAGCTTCACAGCGTTTGCCTTCTTCATGAGCTCCGTGCCTTTCTCGGAAAATGAGCTTCACAGCGTTTGCCTTCTTCATGTGCTCCGTGCCTTTCTTCAAGGGTAGAACTTCCGGAGGTGCTGGATGTTCCACGCTGCTCGGAATGGGCACCCCCTCCTGAGTCTCTAAGCGTGCGGAGCCGGGCCTGGAAACATGAACAACCTTGAACGGGCCCTCCCACATGGGAGAGAGCTTATGCAACCCTTCCCTGGAGAGGACCCGCCTGAGCACGAGGTCCCCTACCTCAAGAGTCCTGGGACGGATGTTGCGGCAGTGGTATCGCCGCAGCGCCTGTTGATACCTTGCCGCTCGTAGTGCGGCTTCTCGACGATGTTCCTCCCCCAGCACGAGATCCGTCCCCCGCATGGCGTCGTGCTGCGCTTTGTCGAACGCCAGGACCCGCGCGGAGCGAGCCTGACCTCGTGAGGGAGGACGGCTTCTGCTCCGTAGACGAGGAAGAATGGGGTCTCGCCAGTCGGCTTTGCCGCGGTCGTGCGGATGGACCACAACACAGACTGGAGCTCGTCGTGCCAGCCCCTGCCGCAGGCCTCCAGCTTCTTCTTGAAGGTCCTGGTTTTGAGGCCCTTCAGGACCTCCGCGTTGGCTCGCTCGGCCTGGCCGTTGCTCCGGGGGTGCGCCACCGCAGCGTAGCATATCTGCGTCCCAAGGTTAGCACAATATGTTTTGAAGAGATTGCTGGTGAACCGCGAACCGTTGTCGGTGATGATGCGGTTAAGCACCCCAAACCGCTCACGAGGCCCCTAATGAACTTGACCGCAGAGCCCGCTGGGATGGTGCGGACGGCTTCCACCTCAGCCCACTTGGTGAACTTGTCCACGGCGACGTAGAGGTAGCGATAGCCCCCTGGCGCCCAAGGGAACGGGCCTAGAATGTCCAGCCCCCAAACTGCGAATGGCCATGAGGGGGGTATAGTTTGCAGACCTCCCGCCGGCTGATGGATCTGCTTGGCGTGAAATTGGCAGGCCTCGCAAGCCTTTACCAGCTCAACTGCATCGCTGAGTGCTGTGGGCCAGTAGAACCCGCTGCGGAACGCCTTGACAACGAGGGTTCGCGACGATGAGTGATGCCCACAGTCTCCGCCGTGTATGTCTTCCAACAATTCCTTCCCTTGCTCTCTGGGAATGCAGCGTAGGGACACGTCATTCGGCCTCCTACGATAAAGCTCTCCATCCCTGATGCAGTAGACCGTGGCTTGCCGCGCCACACGCTCCGCCTCCTCCTCCTTCTTTGGCAGGGTCCCCTGTGTCAAGTAGCTCTTGAGCTCTGTGATCCAGCACCCCTCCTGAGGCTCCAACGCCAGGAGCAGGCGTGCCCCTGAGGCCGGGCCGCAGGCCCGGGCTCCCGAGGCAGGCGGCTGGGGGAGCTCCTCCCGAGGTTGCGCCGCGCTCGATAGTGATGGTGCCGCTGAGGGCCTGAAGAGTCGCTCTTCGAAGATGCCAGGCTCCTGAGGCAGCCGCCTGGACGCCCTCTTGGCGATGTCATCCGCCTCTTGATTGGTGCCGCGAGGCACATGCTGCAGCTCCAGCCCCCAGAACTGTTTCTCCATCCTGCGAACCTCCGCGAGGTAGGCTTCCATGTGCTCGTCCTTTGGCTCGTATATCTTGTTGGAGAAGTTGACGAGGAGTTGTGAATCGCCATTGATGATGAGGCGCTTTACCCCCAAAGCGACTGCGGCTCTCAGGCCGGCTATCAGGCCCTCATATTCTGCTATGTTGTTGGAGACCTTTTCCCCGTGCTGGAAACAGAGCTGCACGGCGTAATAGAGCTTGTCCTGAGTAGGGGATACGAGAACTGCGCCGGCCCCCGCACCATGCCGGGAGAATGCCACGTCGAAGTCCATGACCCAGCCGTCCGGTGCCTCGCTCCCCGGGAAAAGTGATCGGTCTTTGCCTGCTCCGAGGCCGGGTGCCTCCGTCCATTCTGCCATGAAATCTGCCAATGCGCCCCCCTTGATGACTCTGGTTGTGCTGAATTCTAGCTCAAATGCTTGTTGTAGGACCTTGAAGTATGTCTAGAGGGGGGTGAGTAGACTACTTGACCAATAAAAACTTAACTTTTTCCCAATTTTATAGTTTGGTAGATTTTAGCTATTTTAGGACAAGTCAAGCATTCATCACACAATTCAAGCAAGCATGCAAAGAGTATATAGGCAACGGAAAATAAAGCATGCAACTTGCAAGAATGTAAGGGGAAGGGTTTGGAGGATTCAAACACAATTGGAGACACGGATGTTTTTGTCGTGGTTCCGATAGGTGGTGCTATCGTACATCCACGTTGATGGAGACTTCAACCCACGAAGGGTAACGGCTGCGCGAGTCCACGGAGGGCTCCACCCACGAAGGGTCCATGAAGAAGCAACCTTGTCTATCCCACCATGGCCGTCTCCCATGAAGGACTTGCCTCACTAGCGGCAGATCTTCACGAAGTAGGCGATCTCCTTGCCCTTACAAACTCCTTGGTTCAATTCCACAATCTTGTCGGAGGCTCCCAAGTGACACCTAGCCAATCTAGGAGACACCATTCTCCAAGAAGTAACAAATGGTGTGTTGATGATGAACTCCTTTCTCTTGTGCTTCAAATGATAGTCTCCCCAACACTCAACTCTCTCTCATAGGATTTGGATCTGGTGGAAAGAGGGTTTGAGTGGAAAGCAACTTGGGGAAGGCTAGAGATCAAGATTCATATGGTAGGAATGGAATATCTTGGTCTCAACACATGAGTAGGTGGTTCTCTCTCTAACTGGTAAGTTGGAAGTGTAGGTTCGATTCGATGGCTCTCTCCACGAATGAAGAGGAGGTGGAGGGGTATATATAGCCTCCACACAAAATCTAACCATTACACACAATTTACCAAACTCGGTGGGACCGAATCGTTAAACTCGGTCGAACCGATTTAGTAAACCTAGTGACTGTTAGTGATTTTCGGTGGGACTGACATGCATCTCGGTGAGACCGATATGGTTAGGGTTAGGGCATAACATAATCTCGGTGAGACCGATTACACAAACTTGGTGGGACTGATTTTGGTAATAAGCTTTCCAGAGAGTTGGTCAGGTAAACTCGGTGGGACCGATTTTCTCTTTTCGGTGAGACCGAAATGTTACAAAAAGGAAACAGAGAGTTTACATTGCAATCTCGGTGGGACCGATCGCTCACTTCGGTTAGACCGAAACGTTACGAAGGGAAACAGAGAGATTGCAACCCCATCTCGGTGAGACCGAGATCCCTATCGGTAAGACCGATTTGCTTAGGGTTTGTGGCAGTGGCTATGACTTTTGGAATCGGTGGTGCCGGATAGAAAGAATCGGTGTGACCGATTTTGGCTTTAGGTTTAGGTCATATGTGGATGTGGGAAAGTAGTTGAGGGTTTTGGAGCGTATCACTAAGCACATGAAGCAAAAGGCTCATTAAGCAACACCTCATCCCTTCTTGATAGTATTGGCTTTTCCTATAGACTCAATGTGATCTTGGATCACTAAAATTTAAAATGAAGAGTCTTGAGCTTTTGAGCTTGAGCCAATCCTTTGTCCTTAGTATTTTGAGGGATCCACTTTCATCATCCATGCCATGCCATTCATTGAGCTTTCCTGAAATAATAGTCTTGGAATAGCATTAGCTCAATGAGCTATATGTTGTTATGAATTACCAAAACCACCTAGGATAGTTGCACTTTCAATCTCCCCTTTTGGTAATTGATGACAACATATAGATCAAAGCTTCGACAAATGATAATAAAATTTAAATAACATCGTCGCTTTGAGAAGTATGTGATAAGCAAGAGCTCCCCCTAAATTTGTGCATAGTTTTAGATTTGCTTTGGACTGCAAATGCACAATGAATTAGGCTCATGGGTTACTCTTCCATGTCACATACATCTTGGTGGAGCGCTAAAAATAATAAACAATGAATACATGCACTCATCACCAAGCATAATGAGTGATCACATAAGATAGATAGGATAATATCAAGCATGCATAAGTGTAGCTTATGATCAAACACATGATCATCAATGTCTCAACCAAAAGCAAACAAAGTTTGAAAAACCACCAAATAAAGCAAGAGAGAACAAAAGCAACACACACTCTCTCGAAGTCTATGATCTATACATTTTTCTCCCCCTTTGGCAACAAGTTACCAAAAAGTTCATAGAAAATGCATAGTGCTATATCGACTCTCAGGCTTGATCTTCAGGTGGTGGAGTCCGGATAACGCCAAGGACGAAAGCTTCAGTTGAAGTAGATGGAGCTGGAGCTGATGTAGATGCTGGAGCTGGTGGTACTAAGGTTGTAGCTGGTGCAGATGAAGTTGCTCTTGTGTCATCCATCGCACAAACAGATGACCTCTGGGCTCTAGGCACTCAGGCAAATGCATCAGTTGTTGTTTTGCCCTTCCTCTCCTGCATGTCCTCTTGTAGTTCCTCCACTGCAGACTGAATCTCAGTTACTTTCACATCTAAGTTATAGAACTTTTATTCTATGATTCTCTCCAAGCTCTCCTGATTTTGAGTGAGGGTGGTCAATCCCTTCTCTATCCTCAGGGTTGATGCTATCAAGTAACCAAGCTGCTCCTGTTTGTTCTTCAAGAAATACTCAGATGCCTCCTCTTGAGTTGGCATCTTGGCAGCTTTCTCCCTCTTTGCCTTCTCCTTCTTCTCCTGAGCTTGAACTGATTGTGGATCATCTTCATTCATGATAACCTCATTGTCCTCAAAGTCTGGATAAAGTGGAAAGTGTTCCTTATCCAACTGATATTTTCCTGTGTCCATCTTTTAGTTTATCAATTCTTGAATCTGAGGTGCATATCCACAACTCCTCTTCTGATCTGCTGCAGTCCTCTTGATTGTTTCAATGATCAGGCTCATGACTTTGAACTTCTGTGGCACATCAAACACATGCAACATGTTGATGGCATGCCCTCTGATCATATTGTGGTCACCTGACTTGGGCAACAAAGTGTGCCTCAAAATCCAATTTATGGTTGGCAACCCTGACAGCAGAAAGTGAACTGATCCAAACTTGTGAGTTCCTAATGCCTTGTCTGGAATCTCCTTGTATATATGAGCCATTGAATTGTGACCCATCTTCTTCTTTGCATAAATGTCTAGGTCATCCTCATTTTCCTCTGGGGCATTTATTAGACTTGCCCATTCTTCAACAGTGGACTGGTACTCTTCACTCAAGTCCATCTGCTCTTCTGACCTATTCTGGCTGTCACTTTGTTCAGACATACTGCAAAAGCTGACTGCTGACCCTGTGAAGAGTTGTAGATGAGATAGAAAATATGAGCATCACAAAATGCAGAGGTTTTTGCAAAAGAATGACTCAAAAGTTCAGTCTTAGTTTTCCACAGAAAGCATTTTGGATCCACCGATTTTCAAACTCGGTGATACCGAAGCAGTTTTGGAACTTAAACTGATGATCTCGGTTGGACCGAGTTTCAGTTCGGTGGTACCGAGACTGCTAGGGTTTCACTGAATCCTCAAATCGGTTGCACCAATTAGTAATTCTCGGTCAGACCGAGAGTCACTAGTGCAATGGCATAGGCCAAATCGGTGAGACCGAGTTTTTCAACTCGGTGGGTCCGAGATGGTTTTGACGGAAACCTAAACCTAAAAATTTGAATCACATCTAATCTATGAACTACTTTGGCTGGATAGATGAGTTTCAATCATGGAAAGAATCAATATGAAAACAATGTGCCACGAATCAGACGTGGATAGCACAAAGATTAAGTCCATACCCTAACTTGGCGGTGGACTTGCTACGGCGGCAACGGCGGGGTCGAAATCCGTTGACGGCGCCGAAGACCAGCGACAGGAGGCTGCTGGCGATGAGGAGACGATCCGGAGACCACGATGGCAGAACGAGCTGTTGCGCGGGCAAAGGGTTTCGGAGAAATTTCCAAAATTTTGCCCGTGGCTATATATGGCTCGACCATGTCGGTGTGACCGAGTGGAACAACTCGGTGGCACCGAGATGCATAACTGTATTCAGTTACAGCAAATCAGTGTGACTGAAAAGTTCAAATCGGTTGCACCGAGATTGAAAACTCAGATCAACTTGATGATCTAGGTAGGACCAAAATGGAAGGATCGGTCAGACCAAGAATCACTAAGAGGTTTTGGAAGTTTAAGTCTATGACGAATCGGGGACTCCGAGTGCTCCTCACACAGAGTGGTTCGAATCTGACTTGATCAAATTTTGTGATGTAGCATGAATAGAGTTTGAGACGAGAAAAGCATAGATAGCTAAAGAGGGTTCTTAGGCATTCTTGTCCATCCACTTGGCACAACGAAAAGAATCCAATCAAACAAAACAACAAGTGGATGTCCTTGAATGAGTAAAATATGCACCAACATGCTCACACAATAAAATGGCAATTGAAATATGTGGCAAAGCATGCACAACCAATTTTAGCAACTATCAAGCAATGGGCGATGACTAGGTCATCTATATATGAGTATATTGACTTAGGAGTCAAATGAGAACATTTGATCATAGGTCATACTCATCGTTTAAGCTCAAGTGGGATTACCACTTTTACATAATGCATTAATGTGTTCACACCATTAGAGTTGCTTTGACTCAATTCTTAGAGTTCAGCTCCCCCTAGATGTGAGACCCCCCCTTAGAGGGATGAACTAACCTTGGGTTTTGTCGATGATGACTTCATGTAGGTGTTGAAGATGTAGATACTCAATGTTGATGTAGATCATTTGGAGCAATCCTTTGGAGTGAGTTGCACTTTCAACTTGCCTACATGGGTTAGTCCCACAAGGAACAAACAAGAATATCCATAGACATAGAGTGATGCACACACAAGATGATGTCCATGAAATCATTAGGTTACCTTGTCCCTTGCCTTACCAACATGAGGGTTTGTGACTCCTTGAACTAGTGCAAGATGTGGAAGTTGATTGCACTTGTTCTTGCCAAAATGATATGAGTGAAGAATGTTGGCGGAGTCACCCTCAAGAACTCTCTAGTTCTTCTTCTTGGGATCCACATCATCTTGATGGGAATCCTTGGAGTTGTAGTTGTACTTGATGAAGTAGAACTTGGCGTAGTCTTGGGGACCCACTCGAACGAGGCTTTAGGTGCTTCTTCAAATGCATCAATCTCTTCTTGAAGCTTGTCCTTGCCTTTGTTCTTGTGGTCTTGTGGTGGAAGATCATCTTGAGCTTGTGTCCCCTTGAAGGAAGTAGGATCATACTTCTCTTGTTGAGGAACAAACTTTGTCTTGGGGTATTGATCTTCTTCCCACTCAACTCCATTGGCGTTGAACTTTCGTTCAAAACCAACACCTTGATTCTTCCGATGCCTTCCTTGCTTGTGTACAATTTCCTCGAATTGCTTACTCCCGGCAAGGCTCTTGTAAACACCTTTCTCTATAATTCCTTCAATAAACTATTTTCTTGCTCAAGTGTAACTTGGCTAAGAGAATCATTAGTGGAATCAAGAGAACTACTAGAAGCAACAACATTGGATTTGACATTATTATTGTTACTACTAGAGGAAGTATCTTTCTTGTACTTGTTACTAGACTTGACTTGAGGCATGTAAGTAGATAAGAGTAAACGCTTGGCAATGTAAGAAGAACTTTCTCATGGAGATCATCATTGATTGCCTTTAAGAACTCATGCTCTTGCTCAAGATTGAGCTTTTCAAAGCGTAACTTCTCATGAGCCCTTAAAAGTTCTCGATGATCTTCGAAGATAGTTTCATGAGCCAACTTAAGAGTGTTTAGTTCTTTAGTTAGAAGCTCAATTTTCTCCTTATCATTGTCATTTGTTTGATTAGCATGATTAATTGACGTTTCATCATAGTATTCATCACTAGAGTTGTCAACAAGTAAATCATCATCACCTAGCAAGTCATCTTCATCAACATCAAAATCAACATACTGGGTGTGTTACCTTTGGACCTTTGGCCATGAAGCATCTACCAATTCCTTCATTTGGTGATTCAAATATGTCGAGGAGTTGGTTGACACAAGTGCTAGACCGGCAACACCTTCATCTTGAGTATATTCGAGTCGGAGTGATAGCTTCTCTCGGAGTGATGGTCGGAGTCGAGCGGAAACCCATTCACCAACATGAGCTTGATGTCTTCGTTTTGTGTAGCTCTTTGATGACTTGTCCTTCCTTTCCGAATCCTTGCTTCTCCGTGAGGGTCTTCGTTCATAACGATCATCTCTAATCCTCCTCTCTCTTGGTGGTGATTCTTCTCTTTGGTCCTTCTTCTTGGAGAATCTTCTCTTCTTTTGTAGGGTGCCGTACACTCATTGGAGTAGTGTCCGGGTCTCCCACAATTGTAGCAATTGCGCTCTCGACTAGAAGATCTCTTGTCATTGTAAGACCTTGACTTGGAGCTTCTTTCTTTGCTTCTACTTTTGTAGAATTTGTTGAAGTTCTTCACCATTAAGCTCAATTCTTCATTGAAGGTTGGTTTCTCACTTGATGATGTGGGGCTTCACTTGAGGCTTTGTAAGCACCACTTGACTTGTTGTGAAGTTCCTCCTTATCCTTGAGTGACATCTCATGAGCAACAATCCTTCCAATGACTTCCGTTGGCTTGAGATCTTTGTAGTTTGGCATCATTTGGATCAATGTGCACACGGTATCATACTTTCCATCCAATGCTCTTAGGATTTTCTTGATGATGAATTTGTCGGTCATCTCTTCACTCCCTAAGCCGGCAATCTCATTTGTGATAAGAGCAAACCTAGAGTACATTTCAGCGACACCTTCACCATCCTTCATTTTGAACTTGTCAAGCTGACTTTGGAGCACATCCAACTTGGATTCCTTGACGGACTCGGTACCTTCATGCATATCAATCAAAGTATCCCAAATTTCCTTTGCATTCTCAAGACGGCTGATTTTGTTGAATTCTTCGGGGCACAATCCGTTGAAGATGATGTCACATGCTTGAGCGTTGTATTGCAACATCTTCAATTCTTCCGCATTAGCTTCACGGTTCGGTTCTCTCCCATCAAAGAATTCACCTTGCAAGCCAATACAAATAATTGCCCAAACGGCGGGGTTATGTCCAAGAATATGCATTTTCATCTTATGCTTCCAACTAGCAAAATTAGTACCATCAAAGTAAGGACCTCTACGGTGATAATTTCCCTCGCTAGACGCCATACTCTCCTAGGTTGTGAAACCAAGGCTATGACCACCAAAAGCTATGGAAATCAAAGCAAATGGAGACCAAGCTCTGATACCACTTGTAGGACCTTGAAGTATGTCTAGAGGGGGGGGGGGTGATTAGACTACTTGACCAATAAAAACTTAACCTTTTCCCAATTTTATAGTTTGGCAGATTTTAGCTATTTTAGGACAAGTCAAGCAATCATCACACAATTCAAGCAAGCATGCAAAGAGTATATAGGCAGCGGAAAATAAAGCATGCAACTTGCAAGAATGTAAGGGGAAGGGTTTGGAGGATTCAAACGCAATTGGAGACACGGATGTTTTTGTCGTGGTTCCGATAGGTGGTGCTATCGTACATCCACGTTGATGGAGACTTCAAACCACGAAGGGTAACGGCTGCGCGAGTCCAGAAGGGCTCCACCCACGAAGGGTCCACGAAGAAGCAACCTTGTCTATCCCACCATGGCTGTCGCCCACGAAGGACTTGCCTCACTAGCGGTAGATCTTCACAAAGTAGGCGATCTCCTTGCCCTTACAAACTCCTTGGTTCAACTCCACAATCTTGTCGGAGGCTCCCAAGTGAGACCTAGCCAATCTAGGAGACACCACTCTCCAAGAAGTAACAAATGGTGTGTTGATGATGAACTCCTTGCTCTTGTGCTTCAAATGATAGTCTCCCCAACACTCAACTCTCTCTCATAGGATTTGGATCTGGTGGAAAGAGGGTTTGAGTGGAAAGCAACAGGGAAGGCTAGAGATCAAGATTCATATGGTAGGAATGGAATATCTTGGTCTCAACACATGAGTAGGTGGTTCTCTCTCGAAATGGTAAGTTGGAAGTGTAGGTTCGTTCGATGGCTCTCTCCACGAATGAAGAGGAGGTGGAGGGTATATATAGCCTCCACACAAAATCTAACCATTACACACAATTTACCAAACTCGGTGGGACCGAATCGTAAACTTCGGTCGGACCGATTTAGTAAACCTAGTGACCGTTAGTGATTTTCGTGGGATCGACATGCATCTCGGTGAGACCGATATGGTTAGGGTTAGGGCATAA
Source organism: Aegilops longissima (assembly GCA_021605205.1). NCBI lineage: Eukaryota > Viridiplantae > Streptophyta > Magnoliopsida > Poales > Poaceae > Aegilops > Aegilops longissima. Next base: position 219,136,027 of record CM038682.1, read on the forward strand.
CGTAATCTCGGTGAGACCGATTACACAAACTCGGTGGGACCGATTTTGGTAATAAGCTTTCCAGAGACTTGGTCAGGTAAACTCGGTGGGACCGATTTGCTCTTTTCGGTGAGACCGAAATGTTACAAAAATGAAACAGGGAGTTTACATTGCAATCTTGGTGGGACCGATCACTCACTTCGGTTAGACCGAAACGTTACGAAGGGAAACAGAGAGATTGCAACCCCATCTCGGTGAGACCGAGATCCCTATCGGTAAGACCGATTTGCTTAGGGTTTGTGGCAGTGGCTATGACTTTTGGAATCAGTGGCGCCGGATAGAAAGAATCGGTGTGACTGATTTTGGCTTTAGGTTTAGGTCATATGTGGATGTGGGAAAGTAGTTGAGGGTTTTGGAGCGTATCACTAAGCACATGAAGCAAAAGGCTCATTAAGCAACACCTCATCCCTTCTTGATAGTATTGGCTTTTCCTATAGACTCAATGTGATCTTGGATCACTAAAATGTAAAATGAAGAGTCTTGAACTTTTGAGCTTGAGCCAATCCTTTGTCCTTAGTATTTTGAGGGATCCACTTTCATCATCCATGCCATGCCATTCATTGAGCTTTCCTGAAATAATAGTCTTGGAATAGCATTAGCTCAATGAGCTATATGTTGTTTTGAATTTCCAAAACCACCTAGGGATAGTTGCACTTTCACTTGTAATTCGATGTTCCACTCGGCGACTCTCCCAGATGAGTTGGGGCTCCTGAGCACCCTCTCCAGAGGGTATGCTGAGACGACCTTGATGGGGTGACGTTGCAAGTAGTGCCGCAGCTTGCGCGAGGCTACCAATAGCGCGAGGAGGAGTTTTTGGGTCATGGGGTACCGTGCCCTCGCGTCCCGCAGCACCGTCTTGACAATCTGTGGGGTGCTCGGCGAGGTAGGAGTCCGACGAGGCCCGTGCCCTCGGAGAGGGTCGACGCCCCGAGTCGACGGAGCCCCCAGTGCCTGCCTGCCTGGCGCGGCCTCTTCGGCCCTAGGGGCACCTTCCTGCTGAGGCTGGTTTCCATTTGCCGAGGTTGTGACCTTCGCGAGGCCTTCTTGGTCTTGTGCCGCCACGGTCGGGGCCGTGGCCGGGCATGACGCAACCTTGATCTGGCGCTCTTCCCGAACCGCCACTAGAGCTGCGCTGGCGGAGTAGGGTGTGAGGTAGAGCACCAGGGGCTCGAGTGGGCGTGGCGCGACCATCACAGGAGGGCTGGTGAGGTACCTCTTGAGTTCTTGGAATGCCTTGTCGGCCTCTTCAGTCCATTCGAAGGGGCCCTTCTTCTTCATCAGCTTGAAGAATGGCAGTGCTCGTTCCCCTAGCTTGGAGATGAAGCGTCCTAGCGCGGTCAGACGCCCGGTGAGTTTCTGCATTTCTCTGAGGGTCTTTGGCGGGCTCATGTCTTCAACTGCTTTGACATTTTTCGGGTTAGCCTCGATGCCCCTATGGGACACGAGGAAACCCAGGAGCTTGCCTGAGGGGACTCCAAATACGCACTTCTCCGGGTTGATCCGCAGATCCACTTTGTCAAGGCTCGCGAAGGTTTCTTCCAAATCCTGTATCAGGATTTCGCCTCCCGAGACTTCACTATGATGTCATCGACGTACGCCTCAGCATTCCTCCCGAGCTGTTGGCCCAGGGCGATGTGCATCAGCCGCTGAAAGGTCGCTCCTGCGTTGCGCAACCCAAACGGCATGCAGGTATAGCAGTATACTCCGCATGGGGTCAGGAAAGCCGTTTTTTCCACGCCTTCCACCGCCATCTCGATCTGGTGATAGCCTGAGAAGGCATCCAGGAAGCACAGCAGGTCACACTTAGCGGTGGAGTCGACGATCTGGTCAATGCGAGGAAGCGGAAACGGATCCTGTGGGTAGGCCTTGTTGAGGTTGGTGAAGTTGACACACATACGTTCCTTTCCCCCTTTCTTTGGCATGACGACTGGGTTGGCCAGCCAGTCCGGGTAGCGGACCTCGCGAATAATCCCTGCTGCCTCTAGCTTGCGGGTCTCTTGGACGATAAAAGCTTGTTTCTCTGTGGACTGTCGCCTCGCCTTCCGCTTTATGGGGCGACGTTGGGAGCACGTTGAGGTGATGCTCAATCCGCCCCTCGGGACCCCGCCAACTGATCAGGTCCCCATGCGAACACCTTCTTGTTTGCTTGCAGGAACTTCACCAAGGCCTCCTCCCGCTCGGGTTCGAGGTTTGCACCTATGGTGGAGGTGGCGTCGCTGGACCCGCCGCCGTCGGCACCTGCTTGGTCTCCGCCTTGTTTTGAGTGAAAAGCTTCTTCTTGGATGGCGCAGCCCCTTGGGCTCGGGGGCGTGGCTGGTGGGCGTGCCGCAGCCGCCTTTGAAAACAAGCTTGGCGCTGCAGTGCATCTCGGTGTTTCCCGACACGGTAAGGACGCCGCTGCTCCCGGGCATCTTCATGAGGTTGTACGCCGGGTGAGTTGCTGCCATGAACCGGGCCAAGGCCGGGTAGCCAAGGATGGCGTTGTAGGGGAGGCCGATGGGGGCGATGTCGAAGTCGATCAATTCCGTGCGGTAGTTGTCGCGGGTGCCGAAGGTCACCGGGAGGCGAATTTGTCCCAGGGAGGCGGTGGAACCGGCTCCGACTCCCGAAAAAGGCCTGCTGGGCTGGAGCCGCTCTAGTGGCACATGTAGGAGGCTGAAGGCCTCCATAGAGAGCACGTTGAGGCCGGCTCCGCCGTCGATGAGGGTCCTGGTGTCTACCACTTCGCAGATGGTGGGGGTGCACAAGATAGGGAGCGCACCCGATCCGGCGGGGTTGGAGGTGTGATCGTGCGAGTTGAAGAGCAGATCGGCCTCGGGCGCCACCCAGCCCGGCGGGGCTCCCTGGCGCTCGGAGGCGGTGGTGATCTGGCGGGTGAACGGCTTGACATGGCGGCTTGAAGGTGGCGCCAGTGAGCCGCCTAGGAGAGCTGCGATGATCGAGGGCGCCGGCTCGGCACGATGGGCGAGGTAGAGGTGTGAGCTCCCCCAACGAGCCTGCTGCTGCTCGTTCCCCGACCCGGTGGGGCGCGTTGGCGGCGGCGACGGGAACGACGGTGAGGAGTCTGGATTAGGGGTGTCCGGACAGCGGACTGTGTACAACGTCCGGACTATTGAAGCGTGAAGATACAAGACTCAAGACTTCGCCCGTGTCCGGATGGGACTTTCCTTGGCGTGGAAGGCAAGCTTGGCGATCCGGATATTATATTTCCTTCCTTGTAACCGACTCCATGTAAACCCTAGCCCTCTCCGGTGCCTATATAAACCGGAGAGGTTGGTCCTAGAAGGCCGATCACAATTACAATCATACCATCATAGGCTAGCTCTTAGGGTTTAAGCCTCTACGATCTCGTGGTAGATCTACTCTTGTACTACCCATATCATCAATATTAATCAAGCAGAAGTAGGGTTTTACCTCCATCGAGATGGCCGAACACAGGTAAACATCTGTGTCCCTTGCTTCCTGTTACCATCAGCCTTGAGCGCACATATCGGGACCCCTACCGAGATCCGCCGGTTTGACACCGACATTGGTGCTTTCATTGAGAGTACTTACGTCGTCACCGTCGAGCTCGATGGCTCCTTCGATCATCATCAACGACGCTGTCCGGCGAGACTTTCCTCCCGGACAGATCTTCGTGTTCGGCGGCTTCGTGCTGCGGGCCAACTTCGCAGCCATCCGGAGCAGATCGACAGCTCGCCCCAGCCACCGTGTCAGGTTCGGAACCTGAACTACGGCGGACATCCGCAGAGACTTGATCTTCGATGGATTTGGGCCTATGCTAGGAGCACCAGACAGTCGCGATGAGCACGACTTAGACCTGCCATCGGACGAAGCTCGGGGTATCGCCCCCGTAATATCTCCAGACCTAGATCCGGAGCAGGCCGCGCCGTCTAAGGACGGAGGGGTGGATCCCGCCCCGCCGGTCGCGCACTCATCGGCGGCAGAGCCGAACACGAGCCTTACCCCTGTTGTGGCCTGTGAATCCGGACCCCCGGATTCGTATCCGGACGTTGGTTCCGGTCCGCACACTCCCGATCCAGTCGAGCCAGGTCGGGCTCCGGTAATGGAGTTCACCGCTGCGGATATCTTCCAGCACTCGCCCTTCGGCGACATGCTTAACTCATTAAAATCCCTCTCTTTACCAGGAGGCTCTTGGCCGAACTACGTCCGGCTCGAGTGGGAAGCAGGCGATGAAGGAATTCTTTGCCCACCCACCACCCACTTCATTGCCACAGTCGATTATTTAACCGACTTGACTGACTTTGACTCCAAAGACATCGATGGTATGAACGACGATGCAGGAGGATCACAAGAGCCACCGCTCACTGGGCGGTGGATAGCCGCCTATCCCCATGATATACATATGGCGGACACTCCGAAGGAAACCAACGGTGATGAGGCAGCGGAGGATAATCCCCCAGTGGGAAAAGCAAAGTATGGGCGTCGTCGGCGCCGCTCCGAGCCCCGCCACAGGAATACCGGCCCAGAAGTCAAAAACAATCCGGATGGCGCCGAAGATGAATATAACCCTAGTTGGCGTGCCTTCCATAAGGCCGGCCTGGCCACTGTGGGATATTTGGAGAGGGACAACTATACGCCCCCCTCCGAGGACGAGGCAAGCCTCGGCAATGATGAATTCGGCATGCCTGAAGATGCAGTAGAACAAGCTCGCTTCGAGCGATGGCTCATGGCCACGGCAAAAAGCCTGCAAAGGAAGCAACAGCAGCTCAAGGCTGACCAAGATTCACTGGTGGACAGATGGACCAAGGTCCTGGCCCTTTGAAAGATCTGGACTGACCGCCCGACAAAAGGCACAACCAGCCACCCCAACCTAAGCAGGAGAACTCAAGGCGCACGCCCCGACGTCAACACGCCACTACGGTCCAAAAAAATGCGAAGGACACAAGAAGAAGTATATTCAAGCCCCGGTGCAACGGTCTTAAGCATCCAGTCAGGAAAGCTGGTGCTAACTCCAGCAATTCCCAGTCCGGTCAACGGACAAAGAAGAGCTCAGACCTATCCGACCCGAGCCACACACTAGATCAACCATGCGAAATTCATGGTACCCTAGAAGGACGGCAAAACATACCAATAGAGAATGCCGGATCCTCAAAGCAAAATGGCTGGCCGCATGCCGGAAACAATGAAGGGAGACTTCTGGTCAAGATATCCCCCCCTCCATAACATATAAGTACGGCCGCTTGCCCCAAACCACGCTAACCACAGCAACTCAGTTGCAGTACCTAAGGACATAGCAAACCAGGGGCTCCACAAAACATAAAACCCCCGCAGGTGTGAAATCACCAACAACATCTCTTAAAAGATGCTGGGGGCAAAGGCCAAGTTCCTCTGGCCCATCACTCTAAATGGTTGTCTTCGGATCACCAAACAAATACTACACCAAAGAAAAATCTTCGGCACCTTCCCACCATGCGGTAATTTACCGTATGTTAGTGGGACGAACTACGTTGGCTGGATCCGGCGTGGTAAATCACTCAGGCCAACACCATGTGATGTAATCACACCTATGGGCAAGGCCGAATCCCGCCCTCGGGGCGGATATCATACAGCTGCCGGAGTAGCGAGTCGATCATGCCTATCAAGATTTTGATATAACAGACGACTATCCGGACACCAATTGAGGAGTCCGCGCTACCCACCGATATGACGGCTGGGTTTACCAGGGCCCGATCAGGAGCCCTCGGACCAACCCCAAGCGGACGCTCGACTACCTCCGAGTATTTGCCTTACAAACTAACTTTGACGCAGAACAAGATATGTGACGTGGAATCGGCGGGACACACAAGAGCCCCACGAAAGAAGGCAGTCAGATTCACTTCGATCCTTGACAAACTCCCTCCAGTCCGGCCATCATAGGTTCCGCCAAAAAACACCTCTTTTCATAATCATACATCATACTCATATGCATAGACATATCATTTTGCTACAATCGTAGACTTAAATAACACTTACGGCCGTCGCTTTTCATCGGCGCCTGCGTATTCACCTTGACACGCCGGGGCTTCATATCTGGCAATAAAGTCCGACCACCTTCTCGGTCGTCGGCACCCTGAACTTATAGCACTATATGCATCAGCTCGAATCATGTCTTGGGTCATTGGTTGGGTTTGCCGGCTCCCTTGTTTTGGTACCTTACGTTCCGTTATATCGGCTAAGGTAGCGCATGGAGAACTATCTGCGATTGTGTCCCGGATCTGCGGACGAGCACCTCGATGAAAGCGAAAACCATTGTCATGATACAAATGAGAGCTGGTCAGCTATTCGAGAGGTTGTAAAATCCTAAAGATTTATTCCGCTGGCGCCATTATAAATGCTGAGTGCGACGGATCGGTCTTCGATCAGCGCCAATAGAGCCCCTAGTTCGCCTTCCGAACACTAGAGACTCGCCGACTCATACTCAATTCCTATGGCTAAGTGAGAGTAATAAAGCCTTATAGTCCGATTGCCTGGTTCATGGTCGAAGCGCCTCCGCAAAGGGACCCAACTATGGGATAAAGAGCGTTCAGTTATATCCCGAACACCCCAGTATTATTTTTACGTGGGGGCAGAAGCCGACGACTGGCCAACTCTCAGGATTTACATACATTAAATAGCCGCGCAGGAAGAACATATGTTCAAACAAAAACAGGCAATATATAAACGCCATAATCCCATATTACAAAAAAGTGGCACGAATGCCCTCAGGGAAATATAATGTCTTTGGTACATTTATCCGCCGCAAGGCGGGCCCCCTTCAGTACACCTTCATAGTACAGTTCGGGCTTGCGATGCTCCTTACCCTCTGGCGGTCCCACAGTCATCAGCTTCTCCACGTCAAGCTTCCCCCAATGCACTTTTGCACGGGCGAATGCCATGCGCGCACCCTCTATGCAGACCGATCGCTTAATAGCATCAAGCCGAGGACAAGCGCCCGCAATCCGCTTCACGAGCCCGAAGTAACTGCTCGGAATTGGCTCCGTCGGCCACAGCCGGACAATCAAGTCCTTCATGGCTAGTTCGGCCGCCTGGTGCAGTTCGACCAGCTGCTTCATGAAGGAAATATGCCCTAGAGGCAATAATAAAGTTATTATTTATTTCCTTATATCATGATAAATGTTTATTATTCATGCTAGAATTGTATTAACCGGAAACATAATACATGTGTGAATACATAAACCTACAGAGTGTCACTAGTATGCCTCTACTTGACTAGCTCGTTAATCAAAGATGGTTATGTTTCCTAACCATGAACAAGGAGTTGTTATTTGATTAACGGGATCACATCATTGGTTGAATGATCTGATTGACATGACCCATTCCATTAGCATAGCACCTGATCGTATAGTTTGTTGCTAGTGCTTTTCTTCATGACTTATACATGTTCCTATGACTATGAGATTATGCAACTCCCGTTACCCGAGGAACACTTTGGGTGCTACCAAGCGTCTGGCGAAGCGGGTGATTATAAAGGTACATTACAGGTGTCTCCGAAGGTACATGTTGGGTTGGCATATTTGAGATTAGGATTTGTCACTCCGATTGTCGGAGAGGTATCTCTGGGCCCTCTCGGTAATGCTCATCACCTAAGCCTTGCAAGCATTGTAACTAATGAGTTAGTTATGAGATGATGTATTACGGAGCGAGTAAAGAGACTTGCGATAGCGAGATTGAACTAGGTATTGGATACCGACGATCGAATCTCGGGCAAGTAACATACCGATGACAAAGGAACAACGTATGTTGTTATCGATCGACCGATAAAGATCTTCGTAGAATATGTAGGAACCAATATGGGCATCCAGGTCCCGCTATTGGTTATTGACCGAGAGGTGTCTCGGTCATGTCTACATAGTTCTCGAACCCGTAGGGTCCGCACGCTTAACGTTTCGATGGCGAGTTACTATGAGTTTTATGATGTTGATGTACCAAGGTTGTTGAGTCCGGATGAGATCACGGACATGACGAGGAGTCTCGAAATGGTCGAGACATAAAGATTGATATATTGGAAGCCTATGTTTGGACTCGGAATCACTCCGGGTGAAATTGGGAATTTTAGAGATGTAGGGGGTTACGGAACCCCGAAGTCAATGGGCCTTGATGGGCCTTAGTGGGAAAAGAAAGGGGCCATAATGCTGGCGCAGCCTTCCCCTTCCCTAGTCCTATTAGGATTAGGAGAAGGGGTGGCCTCTCTCCCTTTCCCTTGGTCAAACCCTAGTTGGACTAGGATTTGGGGGAATCCTACTCCTAGTAGGAGTAGGACACCTGGGCGCCTCCCTCTTGGCCGGCCAGCCCCTCCCTTCCCTCCTTTATATCAGGGCAGAGGGCACCCATGACACACAAGTTGATCATTGAGATCGTTCCTTAGCCGTGTGCGGTGCCCCTTCCACCAAACTACACCTCGAATATACCGTTGCGGAGCTTAGGCGAAGCCCTGCGCCGTGGAACATCATCATCGTCACTGCGCCGTCGTCTTGTGAAACTCTCCCTCAACACTCGGCTGGATCGGAGTTCGAGGGGCGTCATCGAGCTGAGCGTGTGCAGAACTCGGAGGTGCCGTCGTTCGGTACTTGGATCGGTTGGATCGGGAAGAAATACGACTACTTCCTCTCGTTGCGTCAACGCTTCCGTTGCTGGTCTCACGAGTGCGTGAGACAACACTCTCATCTCGTTGCTATGCATCACCATGGTCTTGCGTGATCGTAGGAATTTTTTGAAATTACTCGTTCCCCAACGATGGCATCCGAGCCTGGTTTTATGCGTTGATGTCATATGCACGAGTAGAACACAAGTGAGTTGTGGGCGATACAAGTCATACTACCTACCAGCATGTCATACTTTGGTTCAGCGGTATTGTGAGATGAAGCGGCCGGACCGACATTACGCGACGCTTCGCGAGACTGGTTTCACCGCTGTGAGCACTCGTTGCTTAAAGGTGGTGGCGGGTGTCTGTCTCTCTCACTTTAGTTGAACCGAGTGTGCTCGCCCGGTCCTTGAGAAGGTTAAAGCGGAGTCTATTTGACGAAATATCGTTGTGGTTTTGATGCGTAGGTAAGAACGGTTCTTGCTCAGCCCGTAGCAGCCACGTAAAACTTGCAACAACAAAGTAGAGGGCGTCTAACTTGTTTTTGCAGGGCATGTTGTGATGTGATATGGTCAAGGCGTGATGCTATATTTTATTGTATGAGATGATCATGTTTTGTAACGAGTTATCGACAATGGCAGGAGCCATATGGTTGTCGCTTTATTGTATGAGATGCAAGCGCCATGTAATTGCTTTACTTTATCACTAAGGAGTAGCGATAGTCGTAGAAGCAATAGTTGGCAAGGCGACAACGATGCTACGATGGAGATCAAGGTGTCGCGCGCGGTGGCGATGGTGATCATGGCGGTGCTTGGAGATGGAATCACAAGCACAAAATGATGATGGCCATATCATATCACTTATATTGATTGCATGTGATGTTAATCCTTTATGCATCTTATCTTGCTTTGATTGACGGTAGCATTATAAGATGATCCCTTACTAAATTATCAAGAAGTGTTCTCCCGAGTATGCACCGTTGCGAAAGTTCTTCGTCTTTGAGACACCACGTGATGATCGGGTGTGATAGGCTCTACGTTCAAATACAACGGGTGCAAAACAGTTGCACACGCGAATACTCAGGTTATACTTGACGAGCTATGCATATAAGATATGACCTCGGAACACGGAGACCGAAGGTCGGCGTGAATCATATAGTAGATATGATCAACATATTGATGTTCACCATTGAAACTACTCCATCACACGTGATGATCGGTCATGGTGTAGTTGATATGGATCACGCAATCACTTAGAGAATTGGAGGATATTTTTCTAAGTGGGAGTTCTTAAGTAATATGATTAATTGAACTTAAATTTATCATGAACTTAGTACTGATAGTATCTTGCTTGTCTATGATGTGTAGATAGATGGCTCGTCTTTGTTGTTCCGTTGAATTTTAATGCGTTCCTTGAGAAAGCAAAGTTGAAAGATGATGGCAGCAATTACGGACTGGGTCCGTAACTTGAGGATTATCCTTATTGCTGCACGGAAGAATTACGTCCTGGAAGCACCGTTAGGTGCCAGGCCTGGTGCAAGGGCTGCGCCGAAGTTGTGAACATCCGGCAAAGCAAAGCTGATGACTACTCTATAGTTCGATTGTGCCATGCTTTACGGCTTAGAACCGGGACTTCAACGTCGTTTTGAACACCATGGAGCATATGAGATGTTCCAGGAGTTGAAGTTAATATTCAAGCGAATGCCCGGATTGAGAGATATGAAGTCTCCAATAAGTTCTATAGCTGTAAGATGGAGGAGAACAGTTACTGTCGGTGAGCATATACTCGAATGTCGGATATAACAATCACTTGATTCAAGCGGGAGTTAATCTTCCGGATGATTGCGTCATTGATGAATTCTCCAATCACGCCACCAAGCTACAAGAGCTTCGTGATGAACTATAATATGCAAGGGATGACCAAAACAATGCCGAGCTCTTCGCGATCTTTGAAAGCATGGAGGTAGAAATCAAAAGGAGCATCAAGTGTTGATGGTTAACAAAACCACTAGTTTCAAGAAAAGGGCAAAGGAAAGAAAAGGAAACTTCAAAAGAGCGGCAAGCAAGTTGCTGATCAAGAGAAGAAACCCAAGTCTGGTCCTAAGCAAACCGAGTGCTTCTATTGCAAGCAGGCTGGTCCTTTCGAAGCGGAACTGCCCCAAGTATTTGGCGGATAAGAAGGATGGCAAGGTTAACAAAGGTATATATGATATACATGTTATTGATGTGTACCTTACTAATACTCGCAGAGCACTGGGTATTTGATCTGGTTACATTGCTAATATTTGCAACTCGAAGCAGGGCTACGGATTAGCGAAGATTGGCTAAGGGCGAGGTGACGATGCGTGGGAAATGGTTCCAAAGTCGATGTGATCGCGATCGGCACGCTACCTCTACATCTACCTTTGGATTAGTATTAGACCTAAATAATTGTTATTTAGTACCAGCGTTGAGCATGAACATTATATCTGGATCTTGTTTGATGCGAGGCGGTTATTCATTAAATCAGAGAATAATGGTTGTTCTATTTATATGAATAATATCTTTTATGGTCATGCACCATTGAAGAATGGTTTGTTTTCACTTAATCTTGATAGTAGTGATACACATATTCATAATGTTGAAACCAAAAGATGCAGAGTTGATAATGATGGTGCAACTTATTTGTGGCACTTGCCGTTTAGGTCATATCGGTGTAAAACGCATGAAGAAACTCCATCTTGATGGACTTTTGGAGTCACTTGATTATGAATCACTTGGCACTTGCGAACCGTGCCTTATGGGCAAGATGACTAAAACACCGTTCTCGGAACTATGGAGAGAGCAACAGATTTATTGGAAATCATACATCTTGATGTATGTGGTCCAATGAATGTTGAGGCTAAATGGCGGATATCGTTATTTTCTCACCTTCACAGATGATTTGAGCAGATATGGGTATATCTACTTAATGAAACACAAGTCTGAAACATTTGAAAAGTTCAAAGAATTTCAGAGTGAAGTGGAAAATCATCGTAACAAGAAAATAAAGTTTCTACGATCTGATCGTGGAGGAGAATATTTGAGTTCTGAGTTTGGCCTACATTTGAAACAATGCGGAATAGTTTCGCAACTTACGCCACACGGAACACCACAGCGTAATGGTGTGTCCGAGCGTCGTGTCGTACTTTATTAGATATGGTGCGATCTATGATGTCTCTTACTGATTTACCGCTATCGTTTTGGGGTTATGCTTTAGAGGCGGCTACATTCACTTTAAATAGGGCACCATCTAAATCCGTTGAGGCGACGCCTTATGAACTGTGGTTTGGCAAGAAACCAAAGTTGTCGTTTTTGAAAGTTTGGGGCTGCGATGCTTATGTGAAAAAGCTTCAACCTGATAAGCTCGAACCCAAATCGGAGAAATGTGTCTTCATAGGATACCCAAAGGAGACAGTTGGGTACACCTTCTATCACAGATCCGAAGGCAAGATTTTTGTTGCTAAATTGGAAACTTTTTGGAGAAAGAGTTTCTCACGAAAGAAGTGAGTGGGAGGAAAGTAGAACTTGATGAGATAACTGTATCTACTCCCTTATTGAGAAGTAGTACATCACAGAAAACAGTTTCTGTGACACCTACACCAAATAGGGAGGAAGCTAATGATGATGATCATGAAACTTCAGATCAAGTTTCTCAGAACTCAGTAGATCAACGAGCAAGATCCGCACTGAGTGGTGCGGTAATCCTATTTTGGAAGTCATATTCTTTGGAACATGATGAACCTACGAACTATGAAGAAGCGATGGTGAGCCCAGATTCCACAAAATGGCTTGAGGCCATGAAATCTGAGATGGGATCCATGTATGAGAACAAAGTGTGGACTTTGGTTGACTTGCCCGATGATCGGCAAGCAATTGAGAATAAATGGATCTTCAAGAAGAAGACTGACGCTGATGGTAATGTTACTGTCTATAAAGCTCGACTTGTTGCAAAAGGTTTTCGACAAGTTCAAGGGATTGACTACGATGAGACCTTCTCACCCGTAGCGATGCTTAAGTCCGTCCGAATCATGTTAGCAATTGCCGATTTTATGATTATGAAATTTGGCAAATGGATGTTAAAACTGCATTCTGAATGGATTTACGGAAGAAGAGTTGTATATGATGCAACGAGAAGGTTTTGTCGATCCAAAGGAGCTAACAAAGTGTGCAAGCTCCAGCGATCCATTTATGGACTGGTGCAAGCCTCTCGGAGTTGGAATAAACGTTTTGATAGTGTGATCAAAGCATTTGGTTTTATCTGAGACTTTTGGAGAAGCCTGTATTTACAAGAAAGTGAGTGGGAGCTCTGTAGCATTTACGATATTATATGTGGATGACATATTATTGATCGGAAATGATATAGAATTCTGGATAGCATAAAGGGATACTTGAATAAAAGTTTTTCGATGAAAGACCTCGGTGAAGCTGCTTACATATTGGGCATTAAGATCTATAGAGATAGATCAAGGCGCTTAATAGGACTTTCACAAAGCACATACCTTGATAAAGTTTTGAAAAAGTTCAAAATGGATCGAGCAAAGAAAGGGTTCTTGCGGTATTACAAGGTGTGAAGTTGAGTAAGACTCAATGCCCGACCACCGCAGAAGATAGAGAGAAAATGAAAGATGTTCCTATGCTTCAGCCATAGGCTCTATCATGTATGCAATCTGTGTACCGGACCTGATGTGTGCCTTGCTATAAGTTTAGCAGGCAGGTACCAAAGTAATCCAGAGTGGATCCATGGACAGCGGTCAAGAACATCCTTAAGTACTTGAGAAGAACTAAGGATATGTTTCTCATTTATGGCGGTGACAAAGAGCTCGTCAAACGCAGTTACGTCGACGCAAGCTTTGACACTGATCCAGACGATTCTAAATCGCAAACCGGATACGTATTTACATTAAATGGTGGAGCTGTCGGTTGGTGCAGTTCCAAACAAAGCGTCGTTCGGGATCTACATGTGAAGTTGAGTACATAGCTGCTTGGAAGCAGCTAATGAAGGAGTCGGATGAAGGAGTTCATAACCGATCTAGGTGTTGTACCTAGTGTATCGGGTCCAATGAAAATCTTTTGTGACAATCTTGGTGCAATTGCCTTGGCAAAGGAATCCAGATTTCACAAGAGAACCAAGCACATCAAAAGACGCTTCAACTCCATCCGGATTTGGTCCGGTGGGAGACATAGAGATATGCAAGATACATACGGATCTGAATGTTGCAGACCGTTGACTAAGCCTCTTCCACGAGCAAAACATGATCAGCACCAAGACTCCATGGGTGTTAGAATCATTCTTGTGTAATCTAGATTATTGACTCTAGTGCAAGTGGGAGGCTGAAGGAAATATGCCCTAGAGGCAATAATAAAGCTATTATTTATTTCCTTATATCATGATAAATGTTTATTATTCATGCTAGAATTGTATTAACCGGAAACATAATACATGTGTGAATACATAAACCTCAGAGTGTCACTAGTATGCCTCTACTTGACTAGCTCGTTAATCAAAGATGGTTATGTTTCCTAACCATGAACAAGGAGTTGTTATTTGATTAACGGGATCACATCATTGGTTGAATGATCGATTGACATGACCCATTCCATTAGCATAGCTTTTGATCGTATAGTTTGTTGCTAGTGCTTTTCTTCATGACTTATACATGTTCCTATGACTATGAGATTATGCAACTCCGTTTACCCGAGGAACACTTTGGGTGCTACCAAGCGTCACTGGCGAATCGGGTGATTATAAAGGTACATTACAGGTGTCTCGAAGGTACATGTTGGGTTGGCATATTTGAGATTAGGATTTGTCACTCCGATTGTCGGAGAGGTATCTCTGGGCCCTCTCGGTAATGCTCATCACCTAAGCCTTGCAAGCATTGTAACTAATGAGTTAGTTATGAGATGATGTATTACGGAACGAGTAAAGAGACTTGCGATAACGAGATTGAACTAGGTATTGGATACCGACGATCGAATCTCGGGCAAGTAACATACCGATGACAAAGGGAACAACGTATGTTGTTATGCGGTCCGACCGATAAAGATCTTCGTAGAATATGTAGGAACCAATATGGGCATCCAGGTCCCGCTATTGGTTATTGACCGAGAGGTGTCTCGGTCATGTCTACATAGTTCTCGAACCCGTAGGGTCCGCACGCTTAACGTTTGATGGCGGTTACTATGAGTTTTATGATGTTGATGTACCAAAGGTTGTTGAGTCCGGATGAGATCACGGACATGACGAGGAGTCTCGAAATGGTCGAGACATAAAGATTGATATATTGGAAGCCTATGTTTGGACTCGGAATCACTCCGGGTGAAATTGGGAATTTTACCGAGTGCGGGGTTACGGAACCCCGGGGTCAATGGGCCTTGATGGGCCTTAGTGGGAAAGAGAAAGGGGCCATAATGCTGGCGCAGCCTTCCCCTTCCCTAGTCCTATTAGGATTAGGAGAAGGGGTGGCGCCTCTCTCCCTTTCCTTGGTCAAACCCTAGTTGGACTAGGATTGGGGGAATCCTACTCCTAGTAGGAGTAGGACACCTGGCGCGCCTCCCTCTTGGCCGCCAGCCCCTCCCTTCCCTCCTTTATATCTGAGGCAGAGGGCACCCCATGACACACAAGTTGATCATTGAGATCGTTCCTTAGCCGTGTGCGGTGCCCCTTCCACCAAACTACACCTCGAATATACCGTTGCGGAGCTTAGGCGAAGCCCTGCGCGGTGGAACATCATCATCGTCACCACGCCGTCGTCTTGTGAAACTCTCCCTCAACACTCGGCTGGATCGGAGTTCGAGGGGCGTCATCGAGCTGAGCGTGTGCAGAACTCGGAGGTGCCGTCGTTCGGTACTTGGATCGGTTGGATCGGGAAGAAGTACGACTACTTCCTCTACGTTGCGTCAACGCTTCCGTTGCTGGTCTACGAGGGTACGTAGACAACACTCTCATCTCGTTGCTATGCATCACCATGGTCTTGCGTGATCGTAGGAAATTTTTTGAAATTACTACGTTCCCCAACACTTCAGCTGATCGAAAAAGGGCACCGGATAGTTCGGTGCCAAATACTGCGACCAGAAATCCCTCTTCGCAGACTTCTTTTCCTCGGTTCGGTAGAATTGGGCGGCATCTGATATGCTGCGAGGAAGATCTGCAAACGCCCCTGAAAAATAAGAATTCAGCTTGCGCTTAGAATTCTTCCCATCATCATGAATAAATGGCTAAGAATACAGAAGGCCTTACCAGCCGCAACTTTCCGGGCATCTTGAATGTCCCGTACAGCACATCGGGCTTCTTCCCGGGCATCTTCCGCAGCTTGGAGCGCTTGGGCGAGTTCGGCTTCTTTCTCTATTACACTCTGCTCCAAGCCCTCGCTTTTCTTCACAGCCTCCTGGAGCTCCCGCTCAGCTATGACAACCCTGGCCTCGTGTTTTTCACGAAGTGCCTGTTTGGCGGCAGCCTTCTTGTTGGCATCATCCACAGCCTTCTTCAGTGCCTCATATTCGGCACTCGCTCCTAGGGCATACAACACAAATACTTTTCAATAAGCACAATTACTTATTTGTGCCTAATGCAAGACAATGTTTTATCATACCTTGTTTATCTTCTAATTGCTTCCTCACGCGGCCAAGTTCTTCGTCGGCCTGTTCCAAGCTCCGCTTCATTCGGACACTACGCATTATGGCGGTCATCTTCTCCATGAGCGCTTTGTATTCAAACAAAGAGGTACATGTCATTAACATAAGTTCCCACGACAAGAGAGGATTTGATCCCTGCTGGCTCCCTCTCCTTTGCGGACAAAGTGTATCGGGGCTACTACTCATATAATGACGATTCCTCAAAGGTTTCTTGGGAAACATACCTCAAAGGCCTTTATAAGGCCAAGGCAGACTCGTTCAGCCCTCTCGGCGGATGAATCTTTTCAGCCACCACACCCATAAGGGTCCGATGTTCATCGACGATAGGCGCGTTCTTTAACGCCGTCGATGAACCGCTCGCAGCTCTGTCGAGCAGAGGTTGCCGGCGGAGTAAACGAACCCCACCATTGAAGGTGGCTGCTCGCCCGATCCGGGAGCCTTAGAGGTCTCCCGGACCTTGTCCAACTGTGGGCCGAACCCAAGGTCGCCCCCGCTGAAGGCACACTCCGGGGCCATCGCTCCCGTGTGTCCGGCCCCAGGGATATGCCCCCCTGGTCCGAGCCCCGTTGCGACGACACCTCAATGTCGCGCCGGGACTTTGGGGAAGGGGCCTTTGGAGGCGTCTCGCTCGCCAAAGCATCCGAGCTCAGCGAGTCCTCGGATGAGGACTGGCCGGCGCGGGATCTCGCCAGACTGTGCGAAATATAGCAACAGTTAAAACTATTATACCCGAAAGCAATCCCGGACGCATATGCATGTCCGGATCTTGTACACTTACGACTTCTCTAGGGGCTGGGCCCTGGGATCCCACTCCGGACTGCTGTCGGCAGCCATGGTGGATGCCTCTGGGAGGGAACCTTTTCTCCTCTTAGGCGATTCGGCCTCCAGGGACGAGGAAGCTACGCGCTTCTTCCCACCTCCAGAATGAGGCTCGCCCTCCTCTGCTTCTTCCTCTTCGTCTTCCGAAGAGGGAGCGCCGCTTGAGTCTTCGGAATTTGCGTCCGAAGCCTCACGGTGACGGAGGCCACTCCGGGTCTTCTTGACCTTCTTGGAGGCCTCCTTCTTCGGCGCCTCATAAGGCGCGGGGACCAACATCTTCGTCAGAAGAGGTCCGGCCGGTTCCTCTGGCAACGGGGCCGGACAATGTATCCGCTGCACTTTCTTTATCCATCCCTGAGGTCACGATGAAATGCGATTAGGATGTCTCCCCCATGACATGCCAGCTGAAGCGTGAATAGACAGAGCTTGGCTGTGACTTACCGAGCTTGGAGAATGGGATAACTGATACCCACGGTCCTCGGTGGGGCCCGGCCATGATTTGCCGGACTTAAAGAGCACCTTCCAGATATCCTTGTGGGAGGAATCGTAAAGCTCCCGAAGGGTTTGGTGCTCGGCAGGGTCGAACTCCCACAGAGTACAAGCTCGGCGCTGACAAGGGAGAACCAGGCGAACTAGCATCACCTGGACTACATCCACAAGTTTGACGTCCCTATCGACCACACCCTGAAGGCGCGTTTGGAGCAGTGACAGCTCATCGGACGAGGACCAGTTCGGGCCCTTCTCGGGCCAGGATGTGAGCCGCAGCGGAGCTCCGAATCTGAACTCTGGAGCAGCCGCCCACTTTTTGCCGCGTGGTTCGGTGATATAGAACCACTGCTGCTGCCACTCCTTGACGGAGTCGTTGAAAGCGCCCAACGGCCAAACGGCCTTGGGCATCTTGCTCACCATGGCGCCGCCGCACTCGGCGTGTTCGCCACTCACCACCTTGGGCTTCACATTAAAGATCTTTAGCCACAGGCCGAAGTGAGGTGAGATCCGAAGAAAAGCCTCGCACACGAAGATGAACGTCGAGATATTGAGGAAGGAGTTGGGGGAAAGATCATGAAAATCAATCCCGTAGTAATACATGACTCCGCGAACTAATGGGTGCAAGGGAAACCCAAGCCCGCGGACAAAGTGAGGAAGGAACACGACTCTCTTGTCAGGTTCCGGAGTGGGGACGACCTGTCCCGCCGGGGGGAGACGGTGGCCGATCTTCTGAGCCAGATACCCGACGTCCCGGAGCTTCTTAATATCCTTCTCCCGGACAGTAGAGGCCATCCATCTACCTCCTGCTCCAGATCCGGACATCTTTGGAAAGCCTCTCTTTGGTGGAAAGGAAGAGTGCTTGGGCGTTAGGGCTCGAAAAGAGGGGAATGAGCGAGCGGAAGGAGAAAGGCGTGGGTAAAGAGAAGGAGGCCTTGTCTCTTTATAGGGGCGGTAAGTGCTTTTTGCGCCTCCCCATTTGCCTGGTTGCGCCCGTTTGCCTCCCGCTCGCCGCGATTAGCGGTGCGGTTGGATTACCCATGCTCGTATATATGAGAATATCGTAATAAGGGGGCATGATCTCTGCTTTGACAAGACGTGTCAAGGAAACCGCCTCGCAATATGCGCTGTGGCTGGTTGTGGCGTTGCTTGGAAAGTCGTCAGCAGATTGCATTTGCGAAACATCATTCTCTCCACGGTTTGAGTGTTCGATAATTACCTTGGAGTATTCGGAGAAGGAACCCGCCCTGCAATGCCGAAGATGATACTGCGCGCCGGACTCATCGTCATTGAAGCCTGGTTCAGGGGCTACTGAGGGAGTCCTGGATTAGGGGGTATCCGGACAGCCGTACTATGTACAACATCCGGACTATTGAAGCGTGAAGATACAAGACTCAAGACTTCGACCCGTGTCCGGATGGGACTTTCCTTCGCGTGGAAGGCAAGCTTGGCGATCCAGATATTATATTTCCTTCCTTGTAACCGACTCCATGTAAACCCTAGCCCTCTCCGGTGCCTATATAAACCGGAGAGGTTGGTCCTTAGAAGGCCTATCACAATTGCAATCATACCATCATAGGCTAGCTCTTAGGGTTTAAGCCTCTACGATCTCGTGGTAGATCTACTCTTGTACTACCCATATCATCAATATCAATCAAGCAGGAAGTAGGTTTTACCTCCATCGAGAGGGCCCGAACCTGGGTAAACATCTGTGTCCCTTGCTTCCTGTTACCATCAGCCTTGACGCACAGATCGGGACCCCCTACCTGAGATCCGCCGGTTTTGACACCGACAACGGGGGCGTCCGCCGACGGGAGCCGTCTGGGCGACTCGAGCGGCGCGAGCAGCCCGACGCTCGGCGCGGGCTCGGCGAGCGTCAGCCATGGACATGATGGAAGACCACACGCGACCAGCGGAAGAAAGATTCCGGCACACCCCTACCTGGCGCGCCAAATGTCAGATTTCGGGTTCCGACAGACCCTTGAGGTTCGAACACTGGGGTGCGCGCGGAGATCTTTCTCCTACCAGCTCACGCGTGAATGGTTAGCGAGGGATCTAAACTAGAAAATGATGAACAACACAAGAGACTCAGGGTTTATACTAGTTCGGGCCACCATTGTGGTGTAATACCCTACTCTAGTTTGTGGTGTGGTGGATTACCTCAGGGGCTGATGATGAACAATACAAAGGGAGAACAGACTCGCGAGGGCTGTTCTTGAGCTAGTGCGATGAACTTCTTGGGTGAGTTCGATCGCCTCTCTCTCTCTCTCTCTGCTAGGGCTCTATCCGATTCGATCCCCCTGCTCTGTGGTGGCTAGCCCTATTTATAGAGGGAGGCCCTAGACCTCTTCCCAAATAATGAGCGGGAAGGGCGCCAACAATTGGCCATTTTGAATGGGAACATCTAGTACACTTATCCTGACTAAAGTTGGTCTTCGACTGCCAAAGGCTCTTACGGTGACGTCACCCTGGGCTCCACGATGACCTCCTTCCGGCCGCTCTGCTGGTCTTGGTTTTGTTGCACCGAAGCGGTAACCTTTGCCTGATGCCTTGGCCTGTGCTTGCCTCCTTTGCACCAAAGGAGAAATGAGGACACTGCACGGGCAGGCTCCCGCCTGGTCTCGATCGTCATGGCTTGCGTCACGGGGCACCCTCGTGAGGTACCCTGCCTTGATCTCTCCGCCTCCTCGTGAGCCTGCCTGACGAGGCTGCTCCTGAGGAAGGTTCCTGTCGTCCGCCCCGCGAGGCTTGGCCCCTCGCGAGGGTCTTGAGCTTGAGCTGATGAAGCTGGGCCACGCTGGCCCCCACCGAGCCACGCCAGCAGCCGCAGCGAGCAAGTCTGGGACCCCGTTCCCAGAACACCGACAGCGGCGGAGTTTCGTCCCGAAAGGTTGCTTCTGATTTTTTTCTCGATGAAAGACCTCATATAGCAGAAGATGGGCATCGGGGAGCCACCAGGGGGCCCACGAGGTAGGGGGGCGTGCCCCCCACCCCCGTGGACAGGGTGTGGGCCCCCTGGCCTTCATCTTTGGCAAGGATTTTTTATTATTTATTGTAAGATATTCCGTGGAGTTTCAGGACTTTTGGAGTTGTGCAGAATAGGTCTCTAATATTTGCTCCTTTTCCAGCCCAGAATTCCAGCTGCCGGCATTCTCCCTCTTCATGTAAACCTTATAAAATAAGAGAGAATAGGCATAAGTATTGTAACATAATGTGTAATAACAGCCCATAATGCAATAAATATCGATATAAAAGCATGATGCAAAATGGACGTATCAACTCCCCCAAGCTTAGACTTCGCTTGTCCTCAAGCGAAAGCCGATAACGATAAATATGTCCCCATGTTTAGAGGTAGAGGCGTCGATAAAAATAAAATACGGACATGAAGGCATCATGATTATTCTCATAACAGCAACATAAATAGATATTGTCATACGATTTCTTATGTTCAAGTAATAATACATTCACAATGCAGAATACGAATCATAAACTTTATTGAGAACCAACAAACTATAATCTCAGTCATTGAAGCAATTGCAATTTATCATAACATCGGAAAGAGTCTATGTCAGAGCTTAATAGCAAGTCCACATACTCAACTATCATTTAGTCCTTCATAATTGCTAACACTCACGCGATACTTGTGGTCACGGAGTTTTAATTGGGCACAGAGAAAGATAGGGGCTTATAGTTTCGCCTCCCAACCTTTTACCTCAAGGGTAATGTCAACAATAATAACTCATGCCTCCTACATCCAATTAGATATATCAATCAGGATCTTTCCAACACACTGTGCTTGCCAAAGGATAAAATGTAAAAAGGAAAGGTGAAGATCACCATGACTCTTGCATAAGGTAGAGGATAATAATAAAAGATAGGCCCTTCGCAGAGGGAAGCAGAGGTTGCCATGCGCTTTTATGGTTGGATGCACAAAATATTAATGCGAAAGAACGTCACTTTATATTGCCCCTTGTGATATGAACCTTTATTATGCAGTCCGTCGCTTTTATTTCTTTCATATCACAAGATCGTATAAAGCTTATTTCTCCCACACCAATAGATCATACATATTTAGAGAGCAATTTTTATTGCTTTGCACCGATGACAACTTACTTGAAGGATCTTACTCAATCCATAGGTAGATATGGTGGACTCTCATGGCAAAACTGGTTTAAGGGTTTATGGAAGCACAAGTAGTATCTCTACTTGGTGCTGAGAATTTGGCTAGCATGAGGGGTAAAGGCAAGCTCAACATGTTGGAAGATCCATGACAATATACTTTATCTCAGATATAAGAAAACATAACCCATTACGTTGTCTTCCTTGTCCAACATCAACTCTTTAGCATGTCATATTTTGATGAGTGCTCACAATCATAAAAGATGTCAATAATAGTATATCTATATGTGAAACCTCTCTTTCCTTATTACTTCCTATTAATTGCAACGATGACCAGAGCTATGTTTGCCAACTCCCAACAACTTTTAATCATCATACTCTTTCTTTGTGAAGTCATTACTCTCAACAAGATCAATATGAACTCTTTGTTTTTTAATTATTTTTCTTCCTTTTTTATTCACTCAAGATCATGGCAAAACAATCAAGCCCTTGACTCAACACTAATCTTTATTATATAGCTCACAGACTCGATTACATAGAGAGATCATAAAGCAAAAACTCAAAACTAGATCATGCCATAAACTTTATTCTACTAGATCAAGATACTACTAATAGGATCGAACTAAGAAAAATGGTAAAGGTAGGAGATGTGGTTGTGATACGATACTGGGGCACCTCCCCCAAGCTTGGTAGTTGCCAAGGGGAGTGCCCATACCCATGTGATTATATCTCCTTCTTTGGGGTTGGTGAAACATTCTTGGCGATGATGCCCTTTAGGATACGATTCTCCTCCTCAAGCTTATTGAGTTGCTGCTTGAGGTCCATTATTTCCTTGTAAGCTTTCAGAATCGCTAAGGCTCCTTGCACCCAAGGGTGTTGCATAGCTGTGGGAGAACAAGTGACACTCCTCTTCATATTTTCATAAGAAAGAAATATAACATTGGAAGGGATAACCGAGTTTGGAATAACTGAGCTCTGTAGTTCCCCCATCGCGAACCCAGCTCGGAAGTGAGAAGTGACTTCTTGATCCTCCATGGCATCTACTCTCATCAAGTCAGCCTCCATCTCCTCCTCCGTTGCTGGCCCAAAGGGGTCAGCTTTGCTGTTTGCCCTTGGTTCTGGTGCCAGATTAGATACTTGGCTCTCCCCGACTGATTCTTGAGAAGACACCTTGCTCTAATCTGCAGCACCAACAACTCGAACAAAAACAGAGGATATTTGCGTGATACGTGAGTCAAAACCTTCGGGAGAATATATAATGAATTTTTACCGACCAAAATACGTATCGTGCAAGAAAACGGAGTCCGGAAGGCACACGAGGTGCCCACGAGGTAGCGGGGCGCGCCCAGGGGGTAGGGCGCGCCCTCCACCCTCATGGGGCCCTCGTGTCCTTCCCGGACTGCTACTTATTTTTCTATTTTTTCTAAATATTCCAAAACGGAGAAATATTGTCTTAAAATTGTTTTGAGTCGGTTTACTTACCGTACCACATACCTATTCCTTTCGAGTCTGCAAACGTTCGGAAAGTGTCCTTATGTATTCCTTCGAGTTACGGTTTCAATAACATTGGTTTCAACATTTATTGGATTACCTGAGATATAGTGTTTGATTCTTTGTTCGTTTACCACCTTCGGATTTGTGCCTTCGAAGTTGTTGATTTTTATGGCACCGGAATGATAAACCTCCTCGATAATGTAAGGGCCTTCCCATTTAGAGAGAAGTTTTCCTGCAAAAAATCTTAAACGAGAGTTGTATAGCAATACATAATCACCTACATTAAACTCACGCTTTTGTATCCTTTTGTCATGCCATCTTTTAACTTTTTCTTTGAACAACTTGGCATTTTCGTAAGCTTTGGTTCTCCATTCATCAAGTGAGCTAATATCAAATAACCTCTTCTCACCGGCAAGTTTGAAATCATAGTTGAGCTCTTTAATAGCCCAATATTCCTTATGTTCTAGTTTGAGAGGTAAGTGACATGCTTTTCCATAAACCATTTTATACGAAGACATACCCATAGGATTTTTATATGCAGTTCTATAAGCCCATAATGCATCATCAAGTTTCTTGGACCAATTCTTTCTAGACCTATTGACAGTCTTTTGCAAAATTAATTTGAGTTCTCTATTACTCAATTCTACTTGACCACTAGACTGAGGGTGATATGGAGATGCAATTCTATGATTAACGTCATATTTAACAAGCATTTTACATAAAGCACCATGAATAAAATGTGAACCACCATCAGTCATTAAATATCTAGGGACTCCAAACCTCGAAAAAATAACTTCTTTAAGCATTTTAATAGAAGTGTTATGATCAACACTACTAGTTGGAATAGCTTCTTCCCACTTAGTAACGTAATCAACAGCAACTAAAATATGTGTATATCCATTAGAGGCAAGAAAAGGTCCCATATAATCAAAGCCCCAAACATCAAATGGTTCAATAACAAGTGAATAATTCATAGGCATTTCTTGACGTCTACTAATATTACCGATTCTTTTACATTCATCACAAGACAAGACAAACTTACGGGCATCCTTGAAGAGAGTAGGCCAATAAAAACCAGATTGCAATACCTTATGTGCAGTTCTATCTCCAGCGTGGTGTCCTCCATAAGCTTCGGAGTGACACTTGCGTAGGATCTGATCCTGTTCATGCTCAGGTACACAACGTCTAATAACACCATCTACTCCTTCTTTATAAAGATGTGGGTTATCCCAAAAGTAATGCCTCAAATCATAGAAAAACTTTTTGTTTTGCTGGTATGTGAAACTAGGTGGTATAAATTTAGCAACGATGTAATTAGCATAATCAGCGTACCATGGGGTACTACGAGAAGTATTTATGACATTTAATTGCTCATCAGGAAAGCTATCATCAATAGGTAGTGGGTCATCAAGAACATTTTGTAACCTAGACAAGTTGTCTGCAACGGGGTTCTCAGCTCCCTTTATATCAACAATATGCAAATCAAATTCTTGTAGCAAGAGAACCCATCTAATAAGTCTAGGTTTAGCATCTTTCTTTTCCATCAGGTATTTAATAGCAGCATGATCCGTGTGAATAGTTACTTTAGAATCAACAATATAAGGTCTGAACTTATCACAAGCAAATACAACTGCTAAGAATTCCTTTTCAGTAGTAGCATAGTTTCTTTGAGCATTGTCTAAAGTCTTACTAGCATAATGGATAACATTTAATTTCTTATCAACTCTTTGCCCTAGAACAGCGCCTACAGCATAATCACTAGCATCACACATAATTTCAAAGGGTAAATTCCAATCAGGTGGCTGAACAATAGGTGCAGAGATCAATGCTTTCTTAAGTATTTCAAATTCTTCTACACAATCATCATCAAAGACAAATGGTATATGTTTTTGTAATAAATTAGTCAGAGGCCGAGAAATTTTTGAGAAGTCCATAATGAACCTCCTATAAAATCCGGCGTGACCAAGGAAACTTCTTATACCTTTGATGTCCTTGGGACATGGCATCTTTTCAATAGCATCAACCTTGGCTTTATCAACTTCAATACCTCTTTCAGAAACTTTATGCCCCAAGACAATACCTTCATTAACCATAAAGTGGCACTTTTCCCAATTCAAGACAAGATTAGTTTCTTCACATCTCTGCATAACTCGATCAAGATTGCTCAAGCAATCATCAAAAGAGGATCCATAGACGGAAAAGTCGTCCATGAAAACCTCGCAAATCTTCTCACAAAAGTCAGAGAATATAGCCATCATGCATCTTTGAAAGGTAGCAGGTGCATTACATAAACCAAAGGGCATACGTCTATAAGCAAAGTACCAAAAGGGCATGTAAAAGTAGTCTTTGATTGATCCTTAGCTGACACAGGTATCTGAGAGAAACCAGAGTAACCATCTAGAAATCAATAATGTGTATGTTTGCATAATCTTTCTAGCATTTGATCAATAAAAGGTAAGGGGTAATGATCTTTCTTAGTTGCTTTATTTAATTTGCGGAAATCAATTACCATCCTATAACCTGTAATAATTCTTTGCAGGATCAATTCATCTTTATCATTAGGAACAATAGTAATACCTCCCTTCTTAGGGACACAATGGACAGGACTTACCCACTGATTATCAGCAACGGGATAAATTATACCTGCCTCCAGAAGCTTTAGTATTTCTTTTCTTACCACTTCTTTCATCTTAGGATTAAGCCTTCGTTGATGATCACGAACCGGTTTGTCATCTTCTTCCAAATTTATTTTATGTTGACATAGAGTGGGACTAATGCCCTTAAGATCATCAAGAGTAAATCCAATATCAACACGGTGCTTCTTCAGAGTTTTCAATAATCTTTCTTCTTCATGCTCTGAAAGGTTAGCACTAGTAATAACAGGATATATTTTCTTTTCATCAAGAAAAGCATATTTAAGATTATCAGGTAATGGTTTTAGCTCAAACACGGGATCACCCTTGGGTGGAGGAGGATCCCCAAGGATTTCAAAAGGCAAATTGTGTTTCAGAATAGGTTCCTGTTTAAAGAATACTTCATCTATTTCCCTTCTTTCATTCATAAACATATCATTTTCATGGTCTAGCAAATAATGTTCTAGAGGATCACTAGGAGGTACGGCAATAGAAGCAAGACCAATGATTTCATCCTTACTGGGTAATTCTTCTTCACGATGTTGTTTACTAAATTTAGAGAAATTAAACTCATGAATCATATCATCCAAGCCAATAGTAAAAACATTCTTTTCGCAGTCTATCTTAGCATTAATAGTATTCAAGAAGGGTCTACCAAATATAATGGGACAAAAGCTATCTTGTGGGGAACTTAGAACAAGAAAATCAGCAGGATATTTGATTTTCCCACACAAGACTTCAACATCTCTAACAATTCTCACTGTTGATATAGTATCTCTATTGGCAAGTTTAATTGTGACATCAATATCTTGTAACTCAGCAGGTGCAATTTCATGCTTAATTTCTTTATACAAGTCATAAGGTATAACACTAGCACTAGCACCCATATCACATAAGCCATGATAACAATGATCTCCTATTTTAACAGAAATAACAGGCACGCCTACCACATGTCTATGTTTATCTTTAGCGCCAGGTTTAGCGATTCTAGCAGATTCACCACAGAATTGAATAACATGCCCATCAATATTATCAGACAAGAGATCTTTAACAATAGCAATATTAGGTTCTACTTTGACTTGCTCAGGAGGTGTATAAGTTCTAATATTGCTTTTACGAACCGCAGTTGAAGCTTTAGCATGATCCTTTATTCTAACAGGGAAAGGTGGTTTCTCAACATAAGAGGTAGGAACAATAGGATCATTATAAATGACAGTCTTTTCTTCAATTTTAATAGGTGCAACTACTTTTACTTCTATGGGAGGATGATATTTAAACCACTTCTCCTTGGGGAGATCAACATAAGTAGCAAAATATTCATAGAAAGAAGCTACTATCTCAGAGTCAAGTCCATATTTAGTGTTAAACTTACGGAAAATATCGGTATCCATAAAAGATTTAACACAATCAAACTTAGGTGTCATACCTGACTCCTTACCTTTGTCGAGGTCCCAATCTTCAGAGTTGCGTTTAAAAGTGCCAACACAAGAAGTATCGAGCATGGTTTGATTATTATGAGAAAGCCGAGCATAAAAAGTTTGAATAATTATTTCTCTCGAGAGCTCATGATTGGGGCATAAATATAACATTGATTTAAGCCTCCCCCAAGCTTGAGCGATGCTTTATCCTTCGCGAGGCCAAAAATTATATATATAATTGCGATCACGATGAACAAGATGCATAGGATAATATTTTTGATGAAATTCCAATTTCAGTCTTTTGTAGTTCCATGATCTCGTATCATCACATAGCCTATACCATGTCAATGCATCTCCCTTCAAAGATAAAGGGAAGACCTTCTTCTTGACAACATCATCGGGTATACCTGCAAGCTTAAATAATCCACAAACCTCATCCACATATATTAAGTGTTCATCAGGATGCTTGGTTCCATCTCCTGCAAAAGTATTAGCTAGCAGTTTTTCCATCATACCCGAAGGAACTTCAAAAGGAGTTTCACTTTCAATAGGTTCAGTAGGTTGAGGAGCAACTCTTTGATCTACTGGACGGGGTGAAGATACCCCGAACAAACCCCTCAGAGGATTACTTTCCATAGTAACAAGTGACAGTAAATTTCAGTACACTATATAAAAGTTTCCTTACCAAATTCCACCTACCAAAGGCGCTTCACTCCCTAGCAACGGCGCCAGAAATGAGTCTTGATGACCCACAAGTATAGGGGATCTATCGTAGTCCTTTCGATAAGTAAGAGTGTCGAACCCAACGAGGAGCAGAAGGAAATGATAAGCAGTTTTCAGCAAGGTATTCTCTGCAAGTACTGAAACAAGTGGTAACAGATAGTTGTGTGATAGGATAATTTATAACGAGCAACAAGTAATAAAAGTAAATAAGGTGCAGCAAGGTGGCTCAATCCTTTTTGTAGCAAAGGACAAGCCTGGACAAACTCTTATAATAGGAAAAGCGCTCCCGAGGACACATGGGAATATCGTCAAGCTAGTTTTCATCACGTTCATACGATTCACGTTCGGTACTTTGATAATCTGATATGTGGGTGGACCGGTGCTTGGGTGCTATTATTACTTGAACAAACATCCCACTTATGATTAACCTCTATTGCAAGCATCCGCAACTACAACAAAAGTATTAAGGTAAACCTAACCATAGCATGAAACATATGGATCCGAATCAGCCCCTTACGAAGCAACGCATAAACTAGGGTTTAAGCTTCTGTCACTCTAGCAACCCATCATCTACTTATTACTTCCCAATGCCTTCCTCTAGGCCCAAATAATGGTGAAGTGTTATGTAGTGGACGTTCACATAACACTACTAGAGGCTAGACAACATATATCTCATCAAAATATCGAACGAATACCAAATTCACATGACTACTAATAGCAAGACTTCTCCCATGTCCTCAGGAACAAACGTAACTACTCACAAAGCATATTCATGTTCATAATCAGAGGGGTATTAATATGCATATAGGATCTGAACATATGATCTTCCACCAAATAAACCAACTAGCATCAACTACAAGGAGTAATCAACACTACTAGCAACCTACTAGTACCAATCCCGGACTTGGAGACAAGAATTGGATACAAGAGATGAACTAGGGTTTTGAGAGGAGATGGTGCTGGTGAAGATGTTGATGGAGATTGCCCTCTCCCGATAAGAGAAGCGTTGGTGATGATGATGATGATGATTTCCCCCTCCCGGAGGGAAGTGTCCCCGGCAGAACAGCTCTGCCGGAGCCCTAGATTGGTTCCGCCTCGTGGCGGCAGAGTTTCGTCTCGAAAGGTTGCTTCTGATTTTTTTCTCGACGAAAGACCTCATATAGCAGAAGATGGGCATCGGGGAGCCACCAGGGGGGCCATGAGGTAGGGGGGGTGCCCTAGGAGGGGGGGCGCACCCCCACGCTCGTGGACAGGGTGTGGGCCCCCTGTCCTTCATCTTTGGCGAGGATTTTTTATTATTTATTGTAAGATATTCCATGGAGTTTCAGGACTTTTGGAGTTGTGCAGAATAGGTCTCTAATATTTGCTCCTTTTCCAGCCCAGAATTCCAGCTGCCGGCATTCTCCCTCTTCATGTAAACCTTATAAAATAAGAGAGAATAGGCATAAGTATTGTGACATAATGTGTAATAACAGACCATAATGCAATAAATATTGATATAAAAGCATGATGCAAAATGGACGTATCAATGATTTCCAACAAATTTGTTGCTCTCTCCATAGTACCGGAGAATGGTGTTTTAGTCATCTTGCCCATGAGGCACGGTTCGCAAGTACCAAGTGAGTAATTCATAATCAAGTGGTTCCAAAAGTCCATCAGTATGGAGTTTCTTCATGCGCTTTACACCGATATGACCTAAACGGCAGTGCCACAAATAAGTTGCACTATCATTATCAACTCTGCATCTTTTGGCTTCAACATTATGAATATGTGTATCACTACTATCAAGATTCATTAAAAATAGACCACTCTTCAAGGGTGCATGACCATAAAAGATATTACTCATATAAATAGAACAACCATTATTCTCTGATTTAAATGAATAACCGTCTCGCATCAAACAAGATCCAGATATAATGTTCATGCTCAACGCTGGCACCAAATAACAATTATTTAGGTCTAAAACTAATCCCGAAGGTAGATGTAGAGGTAGCGTGCCGACCGCGATCACATCAACTTTGGAACCATTTCCCACGCGCATCGTCACCTCGTCCTTGGCCAGTGTTCGCTTAATCCGTAGTCCCTTTGTTCACCTTGCCGTCCTTCTTATCCGCCAAATACTTGGGGCAGTTCCGCTTCAAATGACGGTCGCTTGCGGTAGAAGCACTCGATTTCAGGCTTAGGTCCAGACTTGGGTTTCTTCTCCTGAGCAGCAACTTGCTTGCTGTTCTTCTTGAAGTTCCCTTCTTCTTCCTTTGCCCTTTTCTTGAAACTAGTGGTCTTGTTGACCATCAGCACTTGATGCTCCTTCTTGATTTCTACCTCCGCAGCCATTAGCATTGCGAAGAGCTCGGAATCGTCTTATCCATCCCTTGCATGTTATAGTTCATCACGAAGCTCTTGTAGCTTGGTGGCGTGATTGGAGAATTCTGTCAATGACGCTATCATCCGAAGATTAACTCCCGGTTGAATCAAGTGATTATTATACCCGGACATCTTGAGTATATGCTCACCGATGAACTATTCTCCTCCATCTTGCAGCTATAGAACTTATTGGAGACTTCATATCTCTCTATCCGGGCATTTGCTTGAAATATCAACTTCAACTCCTGGAACATCTCATATGCTCCATGACGTTCAAAACGTCGTTGAAGTCCCGGTTCTAAGCCGTAAAGCATGGCACACTGAACTATTGAGTACTCATCAGCTTTGCTCTGCCAGACGTTCATAATATCTGGTGTTGCTCCTGCAGCAGGCCCGGCACCCAGCGGTGCTTCCAGGACGTAATTCTTCTATGCAGCAATGAGGATAATCCTCAAGTTACGGACCCAGTCCGTGTAATTGCTACCATCATCTTTCAACTTTGCTTTCTCAAGGAACGCATTAAAATTCAACGGAACAACAACACGGGCCATCTATCTACAATCAAACATAGACAAGCAAGATACTATCAGGTACTAAGTTCATGATAAATTTAAGTTCAATTAATCATATTACTTTAGAACTCCCACTTAGAAAGACATCCCTCTAATCCTCTAAGTGACCACGTCATTCAAATCAACTAAACCATAACCGATCATCACGTGAAATGGAGTAGCCTTCAATGGTGAACATCACTATGTTGATCATATCTACTATATGATTCACGCTCGACCTTTCGGTCTCAGTGTTCCGAGGCCATATCTGCATATGCTAGGTCGTTAAGTTTAACCTGAGTATTCTGCGTGTGAACTGGCTTGCACCCGTTGTAGATGGACGTAGAGCTTATCACACCCGATCATCACGTGGTGTCTGGGCACGACGAACTTTGGCAACGGTGCATACTCAGGGAGAACACTTTTTATCTTGAAATTTAGTGAGAGATCATCTTATAATGCTACTGTCGTGGATTTGTCACGACAGATGTCCTAGTGTGAGGACTTAGTCGTGAGGCCAACGCATCTATGCGGTAGCTTGAAGGGGTTGGTTGGAATCGAGAAACGCGAGGCGGATCAACACACAAGACAAGGATTTAGACAGCTTCGGGCCCCGGGAAACATCATCCAGTAATAGCCCTACATGCTGTTTGTGGCTAGGTCTCATTATGCTCATGAGAGAGTCGCCGGTAAACCGGCTCTCCTTTAGTTGTGTCTAGCCCTAGAGATTATTGCTTCTTGCTTGTCCCCCTTTTGGGGAGCCCTGCCCCTCCTTATATATGTTGAAGGGGAGGGTTACATGTGGAGTCCTATTAGGATTAGGACTAGTCTATCTCTAATACAAACCGGATACAAGTCCAGGTCTTAACTCCTTGTAAGACAAATATTCCTTATGCCTTTCCTCTTAAACCGACCCACCATAGTATGAACCGGCCTTCATGAACCGCCCGTTGGGCCACCGGGTCTTGTCGCTCCTCGCACCCGCCTGCTGGATTACCAATGAGTCGTGAACTGCCAGGTCCAAACGGGTCGCCGGTGAACCGCCAAGAGTCAGCGGGGTCTCAAATAAACCGCCAAGTCTGGCCGGGTTATACTTCCAGCCGGTTTACGCCGTGGGGTATATCCCCGACATTAGCCCCTAGTTGAATTTGGATTTATCCATGTTAAACTGATCTTGTGAAATAAACACAAGAACAAACTTGATAGATTATGCTCTGGGTTAAGAATTCTTGTAAACCGGCATCTGATCATCCTTAAATCCTTGTCATTTCCTCCTTCTAGAAAATCCGGGTCAACAAGCCAGCTTCATACTCAATTTGCTGACATTGGTTTCTCACAGAGAAAAATTTGTGAAGAATAATCCACTTGAGTCGGCCTTCAATGCTCTGATTTGACAAAAATATTGGTCTTCAAATATTCAACTTATATCAGCCGGTTTGAAAATGTAGAACTTGCCGGTTTAGCATTGCCAAAGTTGTCGGGTTATAAACAAATGATGTCGGGTCATGTAATTGTTGCTGATGTCGGGTTATTCTTATGATGACGCCGGGTCATAAACTTTGCAGATTTCTCCATAATAAAATAATACCTGATTTTCTCAAAACTAAGAATTTGAAGTTATTCCTCCCTTATATGCATATCACCTGTAGCCCCCAAGTGCCGGGTTGTCATGCTTGCAGCAACCTGGGACTTGTAATTGCCTTATGCTCATAAAAATTTCAACCAGTGTAACCCCCAAGGGCCAGGTCATTATGCAATAATGAGCAGGGACTTTGTAAATATGATCATGTAAACTTGAGCAGCAATATGTAGCCCCCAAGGCCCGACTCAGTAAGATATTACTGAGCTGGGACTTTGTATATGATTCATTGATAATAACATCATATGATGTAATCTCCACCATGGGGCTTGAACTCACGTCCACAAGGTTAAGAGCTTTGTACTCTACCAACTGAGTAGTGGATCTTTCAATATAATGGATTAAGGCTTGTGTACCTTGAATTTTCGACATGAGCAATTGGTAGCCCCCAAGGGCCGGCTCATTTTGAATGTGATGAGTCGGGTCTTCAATAACTTGAACAAAATATGACTATGCATTAGCCCCCAAGTGCCATGGTGCATGCTGGCAGTGACATGGGACTTGCATATTCGATGTAATCTCAATTTGAATAATGTAGCCCCCAAGTGCCGGGTCGTAAGCCTGCAGTGACTCGGGACTATTCCTTCCATTGCAGAATAAATCATATTCATCGACAAAATAATATCCATTGCGCTAAAGCGACTTTGAAAACCTCAATCATAATATTAATAACCATAATAAAAATCCAGCCATGTTGGCTATTCAAGATAATATAATCCGGTATGAAAACCTTATTCATCCAATATCATAATGAAAATTCAGCCAAGTTTGGCTATTTGAATAATATAACCCAATTATTTATAAGCGCATGATTCCAATGGCGCAATGAAAATATATACGGGCGACTTATAGTCCAAAGCCAGGCCGGTTTAATAAACACCGGATAATTTCTCATCATATACTGGCGACTTATCGTCTTAAAGCCAGGCTGGTTTAATAAACACCGGATAATTTATCATCATATACTGGCGACTTATCGTCTTAAAGCCAGGCCAGTTTAATAAACACCGGATAATTTATAATCATGCTTTATTCAACCTGTTTCGCATACAACAAGTTTAAAGTGTCTGGCGGTTTATCACGGACGAATCATAATGCCCAACATATAACCCGTGTTTATAACCAAGGCTGCACTTAAGAATAATTAAATATGGAATATATCATACCTGTGACATTGAATCACATCATTGGTTTACCAACTTTTTGTAGTAAGGGTGATAACCCCAATCTTGAATCTTGATAACTCCTTCCATATTGTGCGGTTTATGATAAAACCGTGCGGGTTGTGATAAACACGGATTAACCATATATAATCTGGTGACTTTGAGTCAAAGCCAGACCGGGTTGATAGTCTCCGGATTAAGATTTGAGCATGTTTCATCAATTTATAATTGACAGTCGAACCGGTTTAATAATGTCGGTTTGTAAACGCAACAAAAGAAATGTTTATCAAAAAAGAAAACAGAATTCAAGCAAAGGCAAAGATAAAACCATTGCAAATGAGGCTTTGAGCCGATCAAGAGGCATTACCATGGTCGGACAAGAACAAGCTCCCAAAAAGGCGTAGCTATGGTTCGAGTCAGCCAGGTCCCCAAATGATGCTTTGGCATTACGCCGATCAAGAGGTGTAGCGATGGTTGGGTTCACCAAAGCTCCCAAGTGATCTTTGTGGCACTAGGCGATCAAGAGGCGTGACTATGGTTTAGACTTGACCAAGTCCCCAAGTGATCTTTGTGGCATTGAGCCGATCAAGAGGTGTGACTATGGTTTGGATCGACCAAAGCCCCCAAGTGATCTTTGTGGCATTGAGCCGATCAAGAGGTGTAGCTATGGTTCGGATACGACCAAGCCCCCAAGTGATCAATAATATGATAAGCCAATAAGGCATGATACCCATGTCTAAACCGTGCATCATGGCAGCAGGTCCTCTTTGGCACCCTTTAACTTTTTGCAAGAGATAAATCCTTCTTGAACCGGATGTTAAACCGGATATTGAGAGCTTCAAAGCTTTGTGGGAGACATCTTTCCCTTGAACCGGATTTTAAACCCGAATCTTCATTTTCAGCCGGAAATTTTCTGACGGCCTTTAAACTCGAGCTTGCTAGAAGTTAATTCCTTTTTGAACCGGACATTTTAAACCGGATTTGAGAGTTTCAGAGCTTTGTGAGAGAACAGATTTCCCTTGAACCGGATTGTAAACCGGATATTTGAGAGCTTCAATGAGACTGACTTCCCTTTAGCCGGATTTTAAACTGGAATCCTTTCTGATGACCCGGAACTTCTTCATTGAGCCGGGATTTTGTAACTGTTATATACTTTCTAAGCCGGAAATTTTCTGACAGCCTTTAAATTTTCATCAATATAACAGAGCCTCCGGGACGGGTTATCTTTCCTCCATCGTCCCGGGTTTTTAACTTTCTTTGGCCGGCAAGATTTGCTGAGTTATGTCATCGTAGCCCCCGAGTCTCAAAGGTGACTCGAGGAGTTGGCTTGAAACTCTCATATTTGATTGTGATATAAACCGGCATAACTTGTATATCATTGGTGTTGATAGCACGATGTGAATCCACAGAAGGTTGAGGTGACTGCGGCGGGTTACAAATGATCCCGTATGAGCCGTGTCAGCAACTCGGCCAATGGTTCCTTCCAACTGGCGATTTGAAGTTAACCAAACTGTAGTGGCGGTGACTTGTGCGCCTGCCCATTGAGCCACCCAGTGTAGACGGCGGCTGATAGTATATGATAATTTGCCTCCATTTTGTTGAAAGAAAAACCGGGCTACCCAAGCTGTGACTTGCTTTATACTCAATAAACACCTCATGTAGACAGGTGCGGCCCGGTGTGTTGATGTAGATCAGGCCACGAGAGGCGGACGGAAAAGATGACCTCAGCATCAGAGGTGGCTCAAACAGATGAACCGGCCGCGGTGTTGTAAACTGGTGCGGAGCAAGTTGCCTTCCTCATTGTAAACCGGTGCGGACGCGTGAACCGGCCGCCCATTCATTGGGTAATATGACACGGAAGAAGACGCTGTTGTAGAACGTTGCCAGTGCGTGCTCTATACCCGCAGTATGATAATAATACCTGTATATAAAAACACCAATAGGGCAGTATAATGGTGCTCAGAGGAAAAATGTACTGATAAAGTATAGAGGAGGGATAACACCTGATTTTGTTTTTGTCGGATGAACGCACATGCTGGTGCTAGATATTGTTGGATGTAATCCGAGCAGACTAGCAGATGATGACTCATTGCGGTGATGACTCATTGCTCTGTTCCCGTAGTAGTACCGTGCAGTACTAATTAATTTTGCTTTCATGCATATGTATGGAAGTCAAACACATATCCAGTTTGCTCCTCCTCTTCTTTTAGCGTGAGCTTCCTGTAGGGAGCTGTGCGGAAACTGGCCTGAGGTGAAGGACAACGAGGCAGCTAGAGGCAGCTCTCCCTGACCACCGTTGGGACGAGCATCCGCGGCAGCTCGCAGGCGTGGCTCGGCTTACCGGACCACGCATTACGGCGGGTCAAGGCAAGTCACAACGGCAGTTTGATGAAGGTGATCTGGCGCGGAGACGACTCGGCGGAGCTGATATTTGACCCGCAGCGGCGGGCGGTTCATGGCACCGCGCGGCCCGACCGGTCTGACCACTGCGGAGGTGGCCAGTTTGGTGGTGGAGTAACACGGAGGCGAAACGACGAGGCGGCATCTGCGGCGAACAGCGATTCTCACCACCAACGGAGGCTGAGCGGAGACGCGGCTGTGGCAAAGCGGCCCATGGACGACCCGGTCAAGAGAGACGGCGGTTTGGAAGAGGCAAGGCCACAACTTGAAGCAGACCCGAGGTTCACCGGCGTGGTGTAGCGGTGACTTAACCGTGCATGGCCGAGTAGAAGCAGTGAACCGATGCGGGGGTGGAGTGACGAGGTAGCGGCGGTCCGCAGGCACGGGGGACCCAAAGCATGACGGAAAACACGCCGGCGAGTATGCGGTGGCGAGGCGGAGCGAGAGTCAGGCGACCCGCCGGCCAGCGGCGACTCGGAGCGAACTGGTGCGGCACGACGGCGGCTGGAGCCACAGGCGCGGGGATAGGCGGCAGGCGGCCCATCACGGAGGTACAGCGGGGCACGGGCGGCGGAGATGGGTCAGCTCAGCGAGGTCGCAACCATAGCTAGCCACGGCGGGAGAGGTAGCCCGACGGCTCGCGGCCAAGCAAGGAGCAGAGGCGGCACGGGCTTCGGGCGGAGGCGAGGCGGCGCAGGCGACTTGTAGGCTGAGCGGAGGTGAGGCGACAACGCAGCGTCTTATGGCGGAGGAGACCGACCATCGGTGCAGGACCGCGGCTGCGGCAGCTCGGTGGCGGAAGGCCGGGCAGCGGTTCGAAGCCGCGGGGGCGGAGAACAACGGAGTGACAGTGACTCGATGGTGGGAACTGCTTCCGGGTCGTTGGCTGATCCCCTCCCTTCTCTCTCTTTTTTTAATTGATGAATCGTTCACCCGTGACTTTCCTTTTCCTTGATTACTTTCCCTGATCCAGCCAGGACTGCTCATAGATTGATTTGTAAAGAAATAGTAGCACATATAGTAACTTGCGCTGGGTGGCCTTCACGTGACATAATAGTAATGGATGCACTATTTGATGATTCCTTCGATTTGTTCTTGTCCTCATGTCAGAAAATAGCAGCGACAGATCACTCTTCGCTTGGGTGATGCCTTATGGTAAACGATTGCAGCAGTTACCCGTTGATGCCCTCGGGACTTGAAAACGCATCCGCGCAGCAGCAACGCAAACACACCGGATCAGATCATCTGCAGACTTCAATCCAGACCGGTCTATATTTGGACTCGACGGATTAAGACGTCGCGGGGGCGGCGTACATAGATGGAACCCTAGTTTCTCTTGTATCAGAATTTTGCATATGCTGCCGCTAAAAACTTCTTGTGTGTTGATATGAATCCTTTAAAACTGTCACTTGCTGATCCGACGGGTCGCGATCTTCTCAAAACCCTAGGAGAGATCCCTTTAAGAACTCATCACCACCGTGCGCAAGCCCCACGGTGGGCGTCAACTATCGTAGATTTGTCACGGCAGATGTCCTAGTGTGAGGACTTAGTCGTGAGGCCAACGCATCTATGCAGTAGCTTGAAGGGGTTGGTTGGAATCGAGAAATGCGAGGCGGATCAACACACAAGACAAGGATTTAGACAGCTTCGGGTCCCGGGAAACATCATCCGGTAATAGCCCTACATGCTGTTTTTGGCTAGGTCTCATTATGCTCATGAGAGAGTCGCCGGTAAACCGGCTCTCCTTTAGTTGTGTCTAGCCCTAGAGATTATTGCTTCTTGCTTGTCCCCCTTTTGGGGAGCCCTGCCCCTCCTTATATATGTTGAAGGGGCGGGTTACATGTGGAGTCCTATTAGGATTAGGACTAGTCTATCTCTAATACAAACCGGATACAAGTCCAGGTCTTAACTCCTTGTAAGACAAATATTCCTTATGCCTTTCCTCTTAAACCGGCCCACCATAGTATGAACCGGCCTTCATGAACTGCCCGTTGGGCCACCGGGTCTTGTCGCCTTGCACCCGCTTTGCCGGACTACCAATGAGTCATGAACCGCCAGGTCCAAACGGGTCGCCGTGAACCGCCAAGAGTCGTGGGTCTCAAATAAACCACCAAGTCCGCCGGTTATACTTCCGGCGGTTTATGCCTGAGGTATATCCCCGACAGCTACCGTCAACCAAAGCAAGATAAGATGCATAAAAGATAAACATCACATGCAATCAATATAAGTGATATGATATGGCCATCATCATCTTGTGCTTGTGATCTCCATCTCCGAAGCACCTCCATGATCACCATCATTACCGGCGCGACACCTTGATCTCCATCATAGCATCGTTGTCGTCTCGCCAATCTTATGCTTCTACGACTATAGCTACCGCTTAGTGATAAAGTAAAGCATTACAGGGCGATTGCATTGCATACAATAAAGCAACAACCATATGGCTCCTGCCAGTTGCCGATAACTCGGTTACAAAACATGATCATCTCATACAATAAAATATAGCATCACGTTTTGACCATATCACATCACAACATGCCCTGCAAAAACAAGTTAGACGTCCTCTACTTTGTTGTTGCAAGTTTTACGTGGCTGCTACAGGCTTTAGCAAGAACCGTTCTTACCTACGCATCAAAAACCACAACGATAGTTTGTCAAGTTTGTGCTGTTTTAACCTTCGCAAGGACCGGGCGTAGCCACACTCGGTTCAACTAAAGTTGGAGAAACTGACACCCGCTAGCCACCTTCGTGCAAAGCACGTCGGGAGAACTGGTCTCGCGTAAGCGTACGTGTAATGTCGGTCCGGGCCGCTTCGTCCAACAATACCGCCGAACCAAAGTATGACATGCTGGTAAGCAGTATGACTTATATCGCCCACAACTCACTTGTGTTCTACTCGTGCATATGACATCTACGCATAAAACCAGGCTCGGATGCCACTGATGGGGAACATAGTGATTTCAGAAAATTTCCTACGCACACGCAAGATCATGGTGATGCATAGCAACGAGAGGGGAGAGTGTTGTCCACGTACCCTCGTAGACCGAAAGCGGAAGCGTTAGCACAGCGCGGTTGATGTAGTCGTACGTCTTCACGATCCGACCGATCAAGTACCGAACGCACGGCACCTCCGAGTTCAGCACACGTTCAGCCCGATGACGTCCCTCGAACTCCGATCCAGCCGAGTGTTGAGGGAGATTTTCGTCAGCACGACGACGTGGTGACGACGTTGATGTTTTACCGACGCAGGGCTTCGCCTAAGTACCGCTACAGTATTATCGAGGTGGACTATGGTGGAGGGGGCACCACACACGGCTAAAAGATCAACTAATCAATATTGTGTCTTTGGGGTGCCCCCCTGCCCCCATATATAAAGGAGCAAGGGGGGGTGCGGCCGGCCAAGGGAGAGGCGTGCCGGGAGGAGTCCTACTCCCACCGGGAGTAGGACTCCCCCCCTTTCCTAGTTGGATTAGGACTTGGGAGGGGGAAGGAGTGGAGGAGAAGAAGGAAGGGGGGCGCCGCCCCCCTCTCCTTGTCCTATTCGGACTGGGGGGGGGAGGGGTGTGCGGCCCAGCCCTAGTCGCCTCTCCTCTCTTCCACCTAGGCCCACTAAGGCCCATTTAGTTCCTAGAGGGTTCCGGTAACCTCCCGGTACTCGAGTAAAATCCCGATTTCACCCGGAACACTTTCGATGTCCAAACATAGGTTTCCAATATATCAATCTTCATGTCTCGACCATTTCGAGACTCCTCGTTATGTCCGTGATCACATCCGGGACTCCGAACAACCTTCGGTACATCAAAACACATAAACTCATAATAAAATTGTCATCGTAACGTTAAGCGTGCGGACCCTACGGGTTCGAGAACTATGTAGACATGACCGAGACACGTCTCCGGTCAATAACCAATAGCGGAACCTGGATGCTCATACTGGCTCCCACATATTCTACGAAGATCTTTATCGGTCAGACCGCATAACAACATACGTTGTTCCCTTTGTCATCGGTATGTTACTTGCCCGAGATTCGATCGTCGGTATCTCAATACCTAGTTCAATCTCGTTACAGGAAAGTCTCTTTACTCGTTCCGTAATACATCATCCCGCAACTAACTCATTAGTTGCAATGCTTGCAAGGCTTAAGTGATGTGCATGCGAGAGGGCCCAGAGATACCTCTCCGACAATCGGAGTGACAAATCCTAATATCGAAATACGCCAACCCAACATGTACCTTCGGAGACACCTGTAGAGCACCTTTATAATCACCCAGTTACGTTGTGACGTTTGGTAGCACACAAAGTGTTCCTCCGGTAAACGGGAGTTGCATAATCTCATAGTCATAGGAACATGTATAAGT
The DNA here is from genome assembly GCA_021605205.1 of Aegilops longissima. NCBI lineage: Eukaryota > Viridiplantae > Streptophyta > Magnoliopsida > Poales > Poaceae > Aegilops > Aegilops longissima. The sequence goes on from CM038682.1 coordinate 219,176,472, forward strand.
CATGAAGAAAGCAATAGCAACATACTAAACGATCGGGTGCTAAGCCTACGGAATGGGTCATGTCAATCACATCATTCTCCTAATGATGTGGTCCCGTTAATCAAATGAGAACCCATGTCTATGGTTAGGAAACATAACCATCTTTGATTAATGAGCTAGTCAAGTAGAGGCATACTAGTGACACTCTATTTGTCTATGTATTCACACATGTATTATGTTTCCGGTTAATACAATTCTAGCATGAATATTAAACATTTATCATGATATAAGGAAATAAATAATAACTTTATTATTGCCTCTAGGGAATATTTCCTTCAAGATACTCCCTCTGTTTTATTTGCTCTGGATATTAGGTTTGAGTGAAGTCAAACTTCATAAAATTTGACCAAATTTATAGAAAAATATGAACATTTACAATAGCAAATCTATATGATGTGAAAGTATATTCAATAATGAATCAAATGGTATTGATTTGTTATTGTATATGTTATTATTTCTGTCTATAAACTTTGTCAAAGTTTACAAAGTTTGACTTTGAGTGATGACCCACAAGTATAGGGGATCTATCGTTGTCCTTACGATAAGTAAGAGTGACGAACCCAACGAGGAGCAGAAGGAAATGACAAGCCGTTTTCAGTAAGGTATTCTCCGCAAGCACTGAAATTATCGGTAACATATAATTTTGTCATCAGGTAATTCGTAACGGGTAACAAATAACAAAAGTAAACAAGGTGGCCCAATCCTTTTTGTAGCAAAGGACAAGCTTGGACAAACTCTTATATAAAGGAAAGCGCTCCCGAGGACACATGGGAATTATCTTCAAGCTAGTTTTCATCATGCTCATATGATTCGCGTTCGTTACTTTGATAATTTGATATGTGGGTGGACCGATGCTTGGGTACTGCCCTTCCTTGGACAAGCATCCCACTTATGATTAACCCCCCTCGCAAGCATCCGCAACTACGAAAGAAGAATTAAGGTAAACCTAACCATAGCATGAAACATATGGATGCAAATCAGCCCCTTACGAAGCAACGCATAAAATAGGGTTTAAGCTTCTGCCACTCTAGCAACCTATCATCTACTTATTACTTCCCAATGCTTTCCCCTAGGCCCAAACAATGGTCAAGTGTCATGTAGTCGACGTTCACATAACACCAATAGAGGAAAGACAACATACATCTCATCAAAATATCGAACGAATACCAAATTCACATGACTACTTATAACAAGACTTCTTCCATGTCCTCAGGAACAAACATAACTACTCAAAAATCATATTCATGTTCATAATCAGAGGGGTATTTGTGGCACCCCGGCTCAGAGAAACCGAAACGCCCCGTATTCCAGCCCAGAGATCGAGGAGAAGTCTTCTGGAATACGACACTTCTTAGCATATAACAAATCAGCTCTTTATTGCAATCTATATGGGTACAAGGGGATTACATCGGCATGGCGACACTACGCCTGCCACGGTTGCTCCATGCAAGCAGCAGAACAACACGATGCATCGGAATGACTACTGGTAGCGGAAAAGCGACGACAGTGGTGAACTCCACTCCGCAGGGACTCTGGCTGGAACGCTTATCCTAGCACACAAACAAGGAATCCACGGCAAACAAGCAATCAAATCCGGCATGACCTGCAAACTGGCATGACACGCCAGGTCAGTACATTGAATGTACTTGCAAGCTCACAACAACCAAAGCAATCAAGACAGACAACAGCATGGCAATTACAGGTTATTAAGCAATGATGAACACGATACTATCAGATCAACATGGCATGTACAACATGATATAACTAGAACAATACGATCATGGCATAAACATATGAACATGATGAGACTAGCATGCAACAGGATGAATCTATCAGGCACCAACTTACTCTACTCGGGTTACCTTGTAACCATCACCTGTATCACTTACCATCACGGATATCACACAATCATCTCAGGATCCAATCAAGCTTGGTATTAACAATACCGTAGTAATCATTTATGACCACAAGGAGCTTGACCTTTACCCTTGAGTCTTGCATAACATCACAAATATCCAACAAGTTGGTATTCACGATATCACAGTGATCCTCTCACGATCACATAAATATCAACCAACTTCTTTCATCATCGAACCGGGGTTGTTATTACTCAAATTATTATTATTATTACTGTTGACCCATAGTGTGACCGACACGAACTGGGCCCTTATCCGCGGGCACGACTACCGATATATTTAACACACACACTCTGCAGAGGTTAGCACACTGTACCCACACCACGGAACCCTGGCCTCGCACTCCCATTCGGGTGGACCAAAGCGTTCCGACAAAATTGATCTACTGCCATGACGCTCTCCCGGCCACTCCGAGCTACTCCCCTTTGGGCTAAGTCCTGGGTGGCCCCGTGCCTACCAAAGGCACCAACGGCCACCGTCGTGGCAAAACGGTCCCAAACGGGGACATGAGCTCAAAACCAAACACGGGCACGCAAGGCTTATGTCATCCTACCTGACCAAGGTAGCGCCCGCGCATAGCCTTCCCTCGCGGGAGGCACCGGTGAGAGGCATGACAATAGACCCAGTTAGGGCCTTCCCATAAGGCAAACGTGGTTGCACTAGTCAGATCGATATGGTGGCACCATGACCCAGCCAACAGTTGTTCAAGTTCAATTGAATCTGGTTACACTTGAATGCAATATGCTGAGCCATGATAAAATAACATGATGCAACTACAATGCATGAACATGATATCAAATAAGCATGGGGGTGCAACATAATCAACGAGCATAACAACAACATTTAAGCATCTATCTCGATGAGCACGACATGCTGACCAGCATGAATATCTCAACTACAACACTACTCAAAGCATAACCTGACCACTAGCATCAACAATAGATACCACGCAATAACATAACGTTAAACTACCATGCAAGTATTTAATCAACTGGGTGCGAAGGAACATGCATAACAACGGTACTCGGAACAGACGATCGTCATGCACCGAAGACCATCACCAACATGTACTATTACCAAGCATGGCCAATATAATACTAGCATGAAGAACAAAGTAACAGAGTGCAAGAATACATAGCATCACGCTAAACACCGATCCATAAGCATAATCGAAATACCGACAACAGTAGCAAAATGAACAGGCAGTTATTAAAGATTCAATTTGAAAACCAATGCTTCTGCATGGCTATCATGCAAATGGTGCTTGTGGCTTGCCTGGGGATGGAGAAGGCTCCGGGGAGAAGTGCGGAAAGACCGCGGAAAGAATCACCGGAAAGGGTTCGCTCTCGGAGGGGGCTGATTAGGGCAAGGGCAGAATTGTCATTTTCAAAACGTTGAACCATAGTAAAAATGAAACCAAAAGTTCGGTCTCAAAGAGACGAAGACGTGGGCGTTGGTTTCACCTCGTTTGGAGTTACGGTTGAAAAGATGTGAAGGGTTGAAGTTCAGGGACCATTCTGCAAGATATCACCACAAATAGGTCCCTGAGTGGATAAGGCAGAGGCGCAAAATTAGAAATACACTTTCTGATTAAGAAAACGCATTCTGGGCTGAAACATAGGGAAACACGCTTTCAGTAATGGAAAACGTACTTTGAGATGAAGCAGAGGGAGAATACGCTTTCGTGTGGGGGAGACGTCTTACACAGAATACGCCTCCACTTAACCCAGTCAGCAGAGGCGGGTGATAACCCAGAAGTATAGGGGATCGCAATAGTTTTCGAGGGTAGAGTATTCAACCCAAATTTATTGATTCGACACAAGGGGAGCCAAAGAATATTCTCAAGTATTAGCAGATGAGTTGTCAATTCAACCACACCTAGAAACTTAGTATCTGCAGCAAAGTGTTTAGTAGCAAAGTAATATGATAGTGGTGGTAACGGTAAAAAAAGTAAAGACAGCAAAAGTAATGTTTTGGGTATTTTTGTAGTGATTGTAATAGTAGCAGCGGGAAAGTAAATAAGCGAGAACCAGTATATGGAAAGCTCGTAGGCACCGGATCAGTGATGGATAATTATGCCGGATGCGGTTCGTCATGTAACAGTCATAACATAGGGTGACACAGAACTAGCTCCAATTCATCAATGTAATGTAGGCATGTATCTCGAATATAGTCATACGTGCTTATGGAAAAGAACTTGCATGACATCTTTTGTCCTACCCTCCCGTGGCAGCGGGGTCCTATTGGAAACTAAGGGATATTAAGGCCTCCTTTTAATAGAGAACCGGAACAAAGCATTAGCACATAGTGAATACATGAACTCCTCAAACTATGGTCATCACCGAGAAGTATCCCGATTATTGTCACTTCGGGGTTGTCGGATCATAAAACATAATAGGTGACTATAGACTTGCAAGATAGGATCAAGAACACACATATATTCATGAAAACATAATAGGTTCCGATCTGAAATCATGGCACTCGGGCCCTAGTGACAAGCATTAAGCATAGCAAAGTCATCGCAACATCAATCTCAGAACATAGTGGATACTAGGGATCAAACCCTAACAAAGCTAACTCGATTACATGATAAATCTCATCCAACCCATCACCGTCCAACAAGCCTACGATGGAATTACTCACGCACGGCGGTGAGCATCATGAAATTGGTGATGGAGGATGGTTGATGATGACGACGGCGACGAATCCCCCTCTCCGGAGCCCCGAACGGACTCCAGATCAGCCCTCCGAGAGAGATTAGGGCTTGGCGGCGGCTCCAGATCGTAAAACACGGTGAAACTTTTCTCTGATTTTTTCTCCGAAAGCCAATATATGGAGTTGGAGTTGGCGTCGGAGGGTCTCGGGGCCCATGATGTAGGGGCGCGCCAGAGGGGGGGCGCCCCACCTCGTGGACAGTGTGGGCCCCTGGTCTTCATCTTTAGCGAGGATTTTTTATTTTTATAAGACATCCGTGGAGTTTCATGTCATTCCGAGAACTTTTGTTTTCTGCACATAAAATAACATCATGGCAATTCTGCTGAAAACAGCGTCAGTCCGGGTTAGTTCCATTCAAGTCATACAAGTTAGAGTCCAAAACAAGGGCAAAACTGTTTGGAAAAGTAGATACGACGGAGACGTATCAACTCCCCAAGCTTAAACCCTTGCTTGTCCTCAAGCAATTCAGTTGACAAACTGAAAGAGAAAAAGAAAAACTTTTACAAACTCTGTTTGCTCTTGTTGTTGTACTTATGTCAAGCCAGCATTCAGGTTTTCAGCAAAGATCATAACTAACCACATTTGCAATAACTCCTAGGTCTCATGTTTACTCATATCAATAACATAATCAGCTAGCAAGCCATAATAATAAATCTCGGATGACAACACTTTCTCAAAATAATCATAATATGATATAACAAGATGGTATCTCGCTAGCCCTTTCTCGAGGCGCAAAACATAAATGCAGAGCACCTTTAAAGATCAAGGACTGACTAGACATTGTAATTCATGGTAAAGAGATCCAATCACAGTCATACCCGATATAAATTAACAATAATGAATGCAAATGACAACTGTGCTCTCCAGCTAGTGCTTTTAATAAGAGGGTGATGACTCAACATAAAAGTAAATAGATAGGCCCTTCGCAGAGGGAAGCGAGGATTTGTAGAGGTGCGAGCTCGATTTTGAAATAGAGATAAATTATATTTTGAGCGGCATACTTTCATTGTCAACATAACAACTAAGAGATGGCGATATCTTCCATGCTAAACAAACTATAGGCGGTTCCCTAACAGAATGGTAAAGTTTATACTCCCCCTCCTCCACAAGCATCAATCCATGGCTCGCTCGAAACAACGAGTGCCTCCAACATTCAACGAGCCCCAGGGGGAGTTTTGTTTGCAATTATTTTGATTTAGTTTGCATAAAGCATGGGACTGGGCATCCCGGTGACCAGCCATTTTCTCGTGAGTGAGGAGCGGAGTCCACTCCTCTTGAGAATAACCCGCCTAACACGGAAGATAAGGGCAGCCCTAGTTGATATATGAGCTATTCGAGCATGCAAAACAGAATGATTATTTGAAGTTTTAGAGTTTGGCACATACAAATTTACTTGGAACGGCAGGTAGATACCGCATATAGGAAGGTATAGTGGACTCATATGGAATAACTTTGGGGTTTAAGGGATTGGATGCACAAGCAGTATTCCCGCTTAGTACAAGTGAAGGCTAGCAAAAGACTGGGAAGCGACCAACTAGAGAGCGACAACAGTCATGAACATGCATTAAAATTAATAAAAATTGAATACAAGCATGAGTAGGATATAATCCACCATGAACATAAATATCGTGAAGGCTATGTTGATTTGTTTCAACTACATGCGTGAACATGTGCCAAGTCAAGTCACTTGAATCATTCAAAGGAGGATACCACCCCATCATACCACATCACAACCATTTTAATAGCATGTTGGCATGCTAGGTAAACCATTATAACTCATAGCTAATCAAGCATGGCACAAGCAACTATGATCTCTAATTGTCATTGCAAACATGTTTATTCATAATCAGCTGAATCAGGAACGATGGACTCATCATATTTACAAAAACAAAAGAGGTCGAGTTCATACCAGCTTTTCCCATCTCAGTCAGTCCATCATATATCATCATAATTTCCTTTCACTTGCACGACCGAACGATGTGAATAATAAGAGTGCACTTGCATTGGACTAAGCTGGAATCTGCGAGCATTAAATAAACATGAGAAGACAAGGCAATATGGGCTCTTGGTTAAATCATCAATGATGCATATAAGAGCCACTTCAACAATTTAATCACGGTCTTCTCCTACTGACCCACAAAGAAAAGAAAAGAAATAAAACTATTTTCACGGGAAAGCTCCCAACAAGCAAAAGAAGAACGTGAAATATTTTTTTGGGTTTTTTCTTTTTAATTATTACTACTACAGCAGGAAAAATAAACTACTACTAATTTTTTGTTGTTTTCTTAAGGTCTATTAAACACACAAGAAGAAAGCAGGAAAAAGGAAATAAACTAGCATGGATATTACAGTGAAAGAGTATGAGCACCGACATCTAGCAATGAGTGTGTGTGAACATAAATGTAATGTCGGTGGAAATCGATTCCCCAAGCTTAGGCTTTTGGCCTAAGTTGGTCTATTGCCGAGGATAGCTGGCGGATACCCGTAGGTGTAGTGGGGTCGATGCGATGAAGAATAGTTGGGATCATAATGTGATGAAGAGGACTCGATCGCCATCGGCTGGCAACCACCTCAGGATCCCAAGAATAAACAGACTGTCGTGGAGGCTCATCTTGTGGTTCTGGTTCCGGGGCTGGTGCAGGATTCCGATAGGCTTGAACAGCCGCCCACGGAACGATGTAAGGACCTGTAGACAAGTTAAACAAAGAGGGAGCAGGCAAAGTAATAGTCTCAGGGTGATGTTTATCAAAGTATAATTTATATTTGAGCTCCCCTTCATGACTCTTAACAAGAAAGTCATGCGCTAGCATACTCTTATAATCTAAATAAGCACGGGGCAACGCTGTTTCTTCTTTCTCCTCATGCCTAATAGGTATTTCAAAATATTCAGCTAGGCGTGAAGCATAAATGCCTCCAAAGGTGGGGCCCTTAGTACGGTTCAGACTTAACAGTCTAGCAACAATTCCACCCATACTAACAGAGTTATTGCGGTATAAACCATGAAACAAAATAATAATATCAGGAACACTAAGGTTTCCACAGTTTCCGCGACCAATCAAGCAACGACTAGCAAATAAGGCAAAGTAGCGTAAAACAGGAAAATGTATGCTAGTAATTCTTGCATCAGAAACCTTCCTGGTTTCTCCCACAATGATAGTGTTAATAAAAGCTTCAACTACACTACGGTGTGGTTCATCTAAGGTACCCTCAAAGGGTATTTTGCAAACCTCCCAAAATTCAGCTAATGTCATCTCCTTAACAACGTCATATAAATGAAACTCTATTGTTGGAGGTTATTTCTTAGGGAAAAAGTAGAAGTTCTGCACAAAAGTATTTGTGAGTAAGAGATACTGATGACGTTGGTCGCGGAGGAAGTCGGTGAGGCCGGCGTTCTCAATTAATAGATAGAAATCTTCATAAATCCCGGCTCTCCTCAAGAAGTCATCGGAGGGCCATTCACACGGCCGGACCTCCGCGGTACGAGGAAAATTAAATTTGGGCTTCTACTCTTCTTCCTTTTGTTTTTCCTTTGAGCTTCGGCTCGACGAGCCCCTCAAAAGTCTCTTCATTATTTCTGAAATAATCTGGAATTTTTAGTAACTTCGAACAAAAGTGAACCAACTTCAATAAAACTGATAGAAACTACTCCTACAAGTGCCTAGAGCATATATCAAGCATTAGAACTACTTGGAACCATATAAATTTGACATGCAAGCTCAAGAACATGGTCACCTATGCAGCACAAATTTGCAAAGAATAAAGCACTAGAACAAAAACTAATTGGACTAATGGAGGAGTCACATACCAAGGAACAATCTCCCCAAGCAGTATTCCGAGAGGTGCTTTGAGCAAGGAGATCGAAAATCACAGCAAAAGTGGCTGGAACACGAGCTTGAGTTGGTTTTTCGGGTTTGTGTGAGGCAGAGGAAGAAGATGGGTGCAGGGATAAGTGGAAGAGGGCCACCATGGGCCCATGAGGCAGGGGGCGCACCCAGGGGGTAGGGCGCGCTCTCCACCCTCGTGGCCAGGTGGCAGCTCCCCCCGCGGTAATTTTTGCACAGTAAATCCTTAAATATTCCCAAAAAATCATATTAAATTGGCATGGCATTCCGAGGACTTTTATTTTCGGGATATTTTTATATTGCACGGATAAACCAGGAAACAGACAAAAAATACTATTTTACTTTATTTCTACTAAGTAACAGAAAATATAAAGAGGGTACAGAAGGTTGTGCTTCTAGTTTCATCCATCTCATGCTCATCAAAAAGAATCCACTAACAAGGTTGATCAGGTCTTGTTAACAAACTCATTCCGATTAACATGGAACCGGAGAAATTTCGAATAACACTATGTTACCTCAACGGGGATATGGACATCCCCTGTAATAAGTATATCATATTTCTTCTTGACAGTAGGAAGAGGAAATTCAAAACCTCCAAATATAATCGATGGAATTTTTCCAATAGAGTTGATACTATGAACTTGAGGTTGTTTCCTCGGGAAGTGTACCGTATGCTCATTACCATTAACATGAAAAGTGACATTGCCTTTGTTGCAATCAATAACAGCCCCTGCAGTATTAAGGAAAGGTCTTCCAAGAATAATAGACATACTATAATCCTCAGGAATATCAAGAATAACAAAGTCCGTTAAAATAGTAACATTTGCAACCACAACAGGCACATCCTCACAAATACCGACAGCTATAGCAGTTGATTTATCAGCCATTTGCAAAGATATTTCAGTAGGTGTCAACTTATTCAAGTCAAGTCTACGATATAAAGAGAGAGGCATAACACTAACACCGGCTCCAAGATCACATAAAGCAGTTTTAACATAATTTATTTTAATGGAGCATGGTATAGTAGGTACTCCTGGATCTCCAAGTTTCTTTGGTATTCCACCCTTAAAAGTATAATTAGCAAGCATGGTGGAAATTTCAGCTTCCGGTATCTTTCTTTTATTGGTAATGATATCCTTCATATACTTAGCATAAGGATTTGTTTTGAGCACATCAGTTAATCGCATACGCAAAAAGATAGGTCTAATCATTTCAGCAAAGCGCTCAAAATCCTCATCATCCTTTTTCTTGGATGGTTTCGGAGGAAAAGGCATGGGTTTCTGAACCCATGGTTCCCTTTCTTTACCATGTTTCTTAGCAACAAAGTCTCTTTTATCATAACATTGATTCTTTGATTGTGGGTTATCAAGATCAACAGCAGGTTCAACTTCTACATCATTATCATTACTAGGTTGAGCATCATCATGAACATCATCTTTAACATTTTCACTAGGTTCATGTTCATTACCAGATTGTGTTTCAGCATCAGACATAGATATATCATTTGGATTCTCAGGTGGTTCAGCAATAGGTTCACTAGAAGTTTGCAAAGTCCTATCATTTTCTTTTCTTCCTTTTAGAAGAACTAGGTACATCAATATTATTTCTCCGAGAATCTTGCTCGATTCTCTTAGGGTGGCCTTCAGGATACAAAGGTTCCTGAGTCATTCTACCAGTTCTAGTAGCCACTCTAACATCATAGTCATTTTTCTTACTATTCATTTCATCAAGCACTTCTTTCTGAGCTTTAAGTACTTGTTCTACTTGAGTGGTAACCATAGAAGCATGTTTGCTAACAAGTTTAAGTTCACCTCTAATATTAGCCACATAATCACCCAAGCGTTTAATCATAAAGGTATTTTGTTTTAATTGTCTACCAAAATAAGCATTAAAGTCATCTTGCTTAAACATAAAGTTAGCAAACTCATCCAAGCACTGACTAGCAATTTTAGTAGGAGGGACTTCAGCTTTATCATATCTATAGAGAGAATTTACCTTTACTACCTGTGTCGGGATATCGGGATCAGGAGGTTCTTCAGTGAATAAGGAATTGAGATCATATACTTCTTCAACAAGCGGTAGATTAAGACCATGTATTTCTTCAATAGGAGGTAAATTCTTAACATCTTCAGCTTTAATACCTTTTTCTTTCATGGATTTCTTTGCCTCTTGCATATCTTTAGGATCGAGAAATAGAACACCTCTCTTCTTGATGTTGGTTTAGGAATAGGCTCGAGAATTGGCTCGGGAGCTGGCTCGGGAGTTGGCTCAGAGGTGCCCAATTATTTTCATTTGTTAACATATTATTCAATAGAATTTCAGCTTCATCAGTGTTCTTTCCTGAAAAGAGAACCAGCACAACTATCCAGGTAATCTCTGGAAGCATCGGTTAGTCCATTATAAAAGATATCAAGTATTTCAGGTTTCTTAAGAGGATGATCATGCAAAGCATTAAGTAACTTGAGAAGCCTCCCCCAAGCTTGTGGGAGACTCTCTTCTTTAATTTGCACAAAGTTGTATATTTCCCTCAAAGCAGCTTGTTTCTTATGAGCAGGAAATATTTAGCGAGAAGTAATAAATCATATCACGGGACTACGCACACAACCAGGATCAAGAGAATTAAACCATATCTTAGCATCACCCTTTAATGAGAACGGAAATATTTTGAGTATATAAAAGTAGCGCGATCTCTCATCATTAGTAAACAGGGCAGCTATATCATTTAACTTAGTAAGATGTGCCACAACAGTTTCAGATTCATAGCCATAAAAAGGATCAGATTCAACCAAAGTAATTATATCTGGATCAACAGAGAATTCATAATAATCCTTATCGGGAACACAAATCGGTGAAGTAGCAAAAGCAGGGTCAGGTCTCATCCTATCTCTAAGAGATTCTTTACTCCATTTAACTAGCAGCCTCTTAAGTTCATATCTATCCTTACAAGCAAAAATAGCTGCAGAAGATTCAGCATCAAAAAGATAACCCTCAGGAATAGCAGGCATATTTTCATCATCACTTTCATCATCGTATTCAGGTTCAATAATTTATTTCTCTCCAACCCTAGCAATTTGTTCATCTAGAAATTCACCAAGGGACACAGTAGTATCAAGCATAGAAGTAGTTTCATCATAAGTATCATGCATAGCAGAAGTGGCATCATCAATAACATGCGACATATCGGAACGAATAGCAGAAGCAGGTTTAGGTGTCGCAAGCTTACTCATAACTGAAGGTGAATCAAGTGCAGAGCTAGATGGCAGTTCCTTACCTCCCCTCGTAGTTGAGGGATAAATTGTTGTCTTAGCGTCTTTCAAGTTCTTCATAGTGTCCAGCAGATATAAATCCCAAGTGACTCAAAGAATAGAGCTATGCTCCCCGGCAACGGCGCCATAAAAAGGTCTTGATAACCCACAAGTATAGGGGATCACAACAGTTTTCGAGGGTAGAGTATTCAACCCAAATTTATTGATTCGACACAAGGGGAGCCAAAGAATATTCTCAAGTATTAGCAGCTGTGTTTTCAATTCAACCACACCTCGAAACTTAGTATCTGCAACAAAGTGTTTAGTAGCAAAGTAATATGATAGTGGTGGTAACGGTAACAAAAGTAAAGACAGCAAAATTAATGTTTTTGGTATTTTTGTAGTGATTGTAAAAGTAGCAGCATGAAAGTAAATAAGCGAGAACCAGTATATGGAAAGCTCGTAGGCACCGGATCAGTGATGGATAATTATGCCGGATGCGGTTCATCATGTAACAGTCATAACATAGGGTGACACAGAACTAGCTCCAATTCATCAATGTAATGTAGGCATTTATTCCAAATATAGTCATACGTGCTTATGGAAAAGAACTTGCATGACATCTTTTGTCCTACCCTCCCGTGGCAGCGGGGTCCTATTGGAAACTAAGGGATATTAAGGCTCCTTTTAATAGAGAACCGGAACAAAGCATTAGCACATAGTGAATACATGAACTCCTCAAACTATGGTCATCACCGAGAAGTATCCCGATTATTGTCACTTCGGGGTTGTCGGATCATAACACATAATAGGTGACTATAGACTTGCAAGATAGGATCAAGAACACACACATATTCATGAAAACATAATAGGTTCAGATCTAAAATCATGGCACTCGGGCCCTAGTGACAAGCATTAAGCATAGCAAAGTCATAGCAACATCAATCTCAGAACATAGTGGATACTAGGGATCAAACCCTAACAAAGCTAACTCGATTACATGATAAATCTCATCCAACCCATCACTGTCCAGCAAGCCTACGATGGAATTACTCACGCACGGCGGTGAGCATCATGAAATTGGTGATGGAGGATGGTTGATGATGACGACGGCGACGAATCCCCTCTCCGAGCCCCGAACGGACTCAGATCAGCCTCCGAGAGAGATTAGGGCTTGGTGGCGGCTCCGTGATCGTAAAACGCGATGAAACTTTCTCTGATTTTTTCTCCCGAATGCCAATATATGGAGTTGGAGTTGGCGCCGGAGGGTCTCGTGGGGCCCATGAGGTAGGGGGCGCTTAGGAGGGGGGGCGCCCCACCCTCGTGGACAGGGTGTGGGCCCCTGGTCTTCATCTTTGGCGAGGATTTTTATTATTTTTATAAGACATCCCGTGGAGTTTGTGTCATTCCGAGAACTTTTGTTTTCGCACATAAAACAACATCATGGCAATCTGCTGAAAACAGTCCATCCGGGTTAGTTCCATTCAAATCATACAAGTTAGAGTCCAAAACAAGGGCAAAAGTGTTTGGAAAAGTAGATACGATGGAGACGTATCAGCGGGACTGGGGCGTGTGACGCTGACGTGCGGGTCCCACGGGGCTGGGCCCCGTCACTTATCCATGTGGGAAGGCGGGGTCAACGCGGGGCTGGCTCCGGTGTGGCTGACTGGTGGGGCCCGCACACCTCTCTCTCTCCTCCCATCTCCTTCTTCCTCTCCTCCCGACACCGCACGCAGAACAGAGGCGGCCGCCATTGCCGGCGCTCGCCTGGCCAGCTCCGACCACCGTTCGTCGAGCTCCGACCACTTGCGTGCTCAGGGAAATCAGGCGCGCCCGCCGGTGCAGAGCACAGGCATCAAGGAGCCCATGGGAAGGAGGAGACGGGGCTGTGGCAGAGGGTGTCTTCGGGCACCGGTGGACTCGTGGCTGCAGGCGAGGGAAGGAGGAGAAGGGCTACGGGGTGGCTTCCTAGAGGTGTGTAGAGGCTCTAGTGGAGAAGAGGAGGAGTGAGGGGTGCTGGCTCGCCAGAATTTAGCCGGTGCCGAACGGCGGGCATGGCGGCCATGGAAGGCGGAGAGGGGCTCTGGTGCTCGGGAGACTGGCTAGGGAGGGGTCTGGGAGCGAGGTGAGGCCGATGGTGAGGTCGGGGCACCTCGGGGTGGGCTTATATAGCTGTGGCAAGGCTGTTCGATGAGCACAGCCGCAGTGACGCGTGTCCGGCGCCGTGGACGCGTGTGCTCGCGGCCAAGCTCGAACGGCGACGAGGGGGAAGTGGACGAGGGTCACGAAGACGAGAGGGGCTCGGGACAAGCGAGGGAAACCGCCGCGGCGCGAACAGAGCCGGTCAGCTACAGTTTGCCCGTGGGCACACAGTGACGAGCGCCAGCGAGGAGGCTTCAGGAGGGGGCGACGGCTGCAAGGGAACGACGACAACGCGGGCTAGCTGTTGGACACGACGAGGTGCGCAAGCACGACGAACCGAGGAGGGGCCCGAGCAAAACGTCGCTCAGCTCGCGTCCATGGCGTGCCAGGGCGGTGGTGACCGCGTGAGCTGGCAAGGAGAAGAGCCCAAGGGCTGCCCTGAGATGTCTAGTGATTAGTCCTTGCATACTAGAGGTCGAGGGAGGTGATAGATCATGCAGAAGTGTAGGGAGCAGAGGGGAGCAAGTTCGACAAGGTTGCTGTATCAAATTTGGACGAGCACTGTTGATCAACAGGGAAGGGCTTGGAGCCAAATGGGTTTTCTGGTGTCATAAGCTACGGAAGAACTATGATCCTAAAGATTTGGAGGTGATTTGGACCAAGAATTAATACAGTGGCTTTGCAACTGCATAATCTGGTCCAGAATAGAAATCATGATGATGCACTCAAATGGTGAAGCCACTTGAGCTGAACTTGGGCAGGGCAGAGTTATTTGGTCATATGAATATGCTGAAAAAGGTTTCACACCATTTGGATAAACCAAAATGGTACTTCCTTCACAAACGTCCCCACTGACCAGAAACTTGAAGAAATTCTAGAGGGAAAATGGCTAAATGTATTGAGCCACAACTTGGTGGAGGGAGTTTATATGGATAGGAGAAGGCCTAGAAAACTTTACAGCCATAATGAAGCAAGATAAAATATACTTGCTTCACAAACTGAAATTTTGGACAGAATCAAAGATTTGAAGCTGTGCTCACATGGAGGCATTAAATGAGCTCAACTTTGGTGGAGGGCTACGATTTGATGATATGAAGGACCATGCAAAAGTGCAACTCATTTGGATATGCCTAGCTTGTACCTCCTTTACAAAGTTTCTTTCTGGACAGAAACTTTGGAAAATCATAATTAAATGACTACTAGGCAAATGAGGTTGCATTTTGGCATGTGGCAATGATATGGACTGGAAAAGGTGTCCAAGGAGTTTGAGGTCAATTGGGCAAAGGAAAATAGCACTTGCTTCACAATGTGCCATTTAGGGCAGAGTAGGAAATGAATTATTTGAGCATGATGATAAACATGACAAATGAAATGTTTTGCCATACACTATAAAAAAAGACACATCCGTGACATTTTGGGCCGAACGAATTTTTGTTCTGTCATACATATGACACTTCTATGACGATAATTGTGACAAAACCCGGTATCATCGTAGATGTGGTGGGCTCCTACTTCTATGACAAAAAATCATGACAGAAAATGGGCTTTTCGTCCTGGGCGGGCCGGAGACGCAGTTGCATGACATTCTTTGGGCCGTCCATGACGGAAAAAACCGTGGTAGAAGCGAGGGCGAGGAAAATACCAGGGAGTTGTCGGTTACGGTGGGAGGTCGGGGCCGAGCGATGCGCGTTTCTCTCGTACGTACGCGCGTGTGTGCGAGGCATTGGCTCTAACTGAACCCGAGCGAGGCATTGGGCTCTAACTGAACCCGAGCGATTGCACTACAGGCTACGCGCATCGAACCCGGCGATCAATCGATGGCTGTTAATCAACCCGATGTAGCGATTCGCCATTGCTGCCGCTAATCAAGCCGATCGATTGATGAACAAATGAGCGTTGGGGGGGTTCGATGAAAGGAGCGGCGGCGTTGCCTCCGGATGAACATGACCCGTGGTATGGAGGGCTGGATGAGCAGAGGGTGGAGGGTGGCCGTGGAGGGTGGTTGAACAGGACCCGTGGTGTGGAGGGCTGGATGAGCGATGAGCGGTGGAGGGGTGCCCGTGGAGGGTGGTTGAACGATGGCCGGTGGAGTAGCGCGCGGTGGAGGCTGGATGAACAGGAGCCCGTGGAGGTGGAGGAGGTCGACGGTAGCCCGTGGAGGCCGGAGGAGGTCGACGGTGGAGATGAACAACATCCCATGGAGTCCTGTTTTGCGCACGCCACACCCTCCCGATGAACAGACCCTGTTTGACCGTAGGAGGTCCGTTTAAATCCGCTTTTGCGGCACGCCACACCCTCCCGATCAACGGGACCCCGTTTTGACCGTAGGAGGTCCGTTTAAATCCGTTTTGCGGCACGCCACACCCCTCCCGATCAACAGGACCCCCGTTTCGACCGTAGGAGGTCCGTTTCCTCCATTTTGTGGTACGCCACACCCCTCCCGATCAACAGGACCCCGTTCCGAATGTAGGAGGTATGTTTCCTCCGTTCTGCGGTACGCCAGGCCTCGTTTCCATCGCATGTTCCGTCCAAGCCCTCCCGATGAACACGACCACCCATTCCGTTCCGACCCAGCCGGTTGGCTCCCCATGAACACGACGACGACGCTGTTTCTCTGTTCCGACCCAACCATGTACGTATGCGCGCGAGTAGGCGTTCGAGACCCTGCCCGACGCACGCACGTGGTCGTATTTTCTTTCTTGCACCCCGCCGCTATAACGTGACGTGTACATGCTACGTCGCGCGCTCTACTACGACACGCGGCGCCGCTCTACTACGACACATGCACACCTCTACAACGACCAATATGTGCGTACACGTTCGAAGCAGAATGACAACGCCACGCACGCTCGACCAGGTGGGTCCCGGTATCGAGCACTTCCTTGCTGCGAAGATGTAGCTGGTGGGTCCCAGCAGTCAGGGGGGCGAATCGTTTTTGCCCGGACGCACTTCCTTGCGTGCGAAGATGTAGCTGGTGGGTCCCAGCAGTCAGGGGGGCGAATCGTTCTTTTTTTTGCCCGGACGCACTTCCTTGCGTGCGAAGGTGTCGCTGGTGGGTCCCAGCGGTCAGGGGGGCGAATTGTTTTGTTTTTGCCCGGACGCACTTCCTTGCGTGCGAAGATGTAGCTGGTGGGTCCCAGCAGTCAGGGGAAACATTTTTTTCACGAAATACAGTGGCCCGTCCGGTGGGTCCCAGCTGTCAGGTGGAGGAATCATTATTTTCCGCATAATAAGGAGGCACTTCCTTGCTGCGGCCGTGGAGCCAGCTGTCAGCCTCTCCATGTACAATCCACGTCCGATGGAAGTCGTTCCTTGACCACGTTGACCACGCCGCGCCGAGAGCACCAGGGTGGTGGAAGACGGCGAGGCCTAGGAAGGGGACGATGGGGAGCCGGGGAAGACGCGGCAGTGGAAGCCCGCGCGGAGAGGAGTACGAGGGTTCACTGATTCAGCTGCGATGTGAGGCTGCCGTTGCCGCAGGGCCTGGCCAGCGGTGGGAATAGTAGGGGCGGTGAGGCCTCCGCGGCAAGACTGACCCGCCACCGCTTGGGCGTAATTTGGAGCAAGAAGACCAGAGGTTGAAGAAGCACTACGGCCGTTGTATGGACATCATACGGTCACTTTGGAGCTAGAATCGTTCATATTGACTAAAGTTGACAAAGGCCCCGCCCGATCAACTTAGTAGGCCCTAAGTCAGCCTCCCACCATGGTGGGTCCCAGCTAGCAAGAGGAGTATTCATTTTTTGTGCGTAATAAGGAGGCACTTCGGTGGGTCCGAAATGATCTTGAAGGTTTTTTTGTGAAATCGCTGGCCCGTCCGGTGGGTCCCAGCAATGTGGGGAAACGTTTTTTTGCGAAATAAGGTGGCCCGTCCGATGGGTCCTTGCTGTCGTGGAGGAATAATTTTTTGCGTGTAATAAGGAGGCACTTCCTTGCGGCCGCTGGACCCAAGCTGTCAGCCTCTCCCGTCTGATACTCTTCCGATGGAAGTCGGTCGTTGACCACGTTGACCACGCCGCGCCGAGAGCACCAGGGCGGTGGTCTGGACGATGGCGAGGCCTAGGAAGGGGACGACACGGAGCCGTGGAAGACGCATCAGTAGTAGCCCGCGCGGAGAGGAGTACGAGGGTTCACTGGTTCGGTTGTGGCGTGAGGCTGCCGTCGCCGCAGAATAACAGGGGGTGTGGGTGAGTAGAGGGATACCCTGGGCCAGCGGTGGGAGTAGTAGGGGGCGGTGAGGCCTCGCATGCATCACAGCCGCCACAAGAGGCAGGAGCACGCGACACGACCGGCGCTGCTTTGGCGGCCGGAGCAAGAAGACCAGAGGTTGAAGAAGCACTATGGCTGTTGGATGGACATCGACGGTCCTTTGGAGCTAGAATCGTTCATATTGACTAAGTTGACAAAGCCCTCCGTCCCGTCAACTTAGTTGGCCCTAAGTCATCCTCCCACTATGGTGGGTCCCATCTAGCGTGGTGGGTATTCATTTTTGTGCGTAATAAGGAGGCTCTTCCTTGCGTGCAAAGATATAGCTGGTGGGTCCGACATGTCGTGGGGAACGATTTTTCACGATATCTGAGGCCCTTCGGTGGGTCCCACTGTCGTGGAGGAATCATTATTTTGCGCGCACGATCCACGACCGATGGATGTCGTTCGTTGACCACGTTGACCAGGCCGCGCCGAGAGCACCATGGCGGTGGACGACGGCGAGGCCTAGGAAGGGAACGCCACGGAGCCGGGGAAGACTCGGCAATGGTTGCCCACGCGGTGGGGAGTACGAGGGTTTACTGGTCCGGCTGCCGTCGCCGGAAAATAACAGGAGGTGTGGGTGAGTAGAGGAATGGCCGGCCAGCAATGAAGTAGGGTGGGCGGTGCGGCTCAGGCGGCAAAGACACCGCCACGGAGGCGGAGGGCGGCAGTCCCACGGAGCTGGTTTGGGCGGCTGGAGCAAGAAGATCAGATAGTGAAGAAGCAGCACGGCCGTTGGATTAACATCCAACGGTCACTTCTGCTAGAATCGTTTGTGGACTAAATTTGAATCGTTTGCGGACTAAGTTGACAAAGCCAAAGTACACGTCAACCTAGTAGACCCACAAGTCAGCCTCCAAATCTGTCCCAAACAGCATATAACCCGAAATTACTAGCCAGATTCAAATTAATTTTAAATATAAATATACCTTATTTTAAATTCAATGAAATTTTACCCGCACAAAAACAATGAAATTTAAAATATCAAAATCCGAAAGAAAACAGTATTTGGAAACTAATTGCCTGTTTGTTGTATTTTTTTAATTTTACAGCCCATTTATTTTTACTTATAGCCCATTTCTTATTACTCATAGCCCATTTATTATTACTTATAGCCCATTTCTTATTACTTATAGCCCATTTTCTGGGCAAAATGCATCCCTCCTCGTCTTGAAAGATTTTCGGCCCAGCAGGGCATAGAAAAGCAAGTAGGTCTATGTTGGTTATTCTGCAAAAAAACAAAATAGCTGGCTAGCCATTTTTCAAAAAGGAAAAAAAACAAACTGGGCTGGTCATGTGCTAAACATATGAAATAAAAGCCTGGGCTAGACGGGCCACGGGTCCCGCACAACCCAGTTGATACCCTTCTCCGTCCCGAAAAAACAAAATTACTACGCGCGCTGCTGGGTCCCTACTGTCATCCTCACCATGTACAGTCATCTCCTTATTCCTCTCGGTTGTTGACCATGTTGACAACACCAGAGGGCGGCGCCGCGGCGAGCGAACCAAGGCGGAGGATGATGGTGAGGCCTTCGGACGGGAACGAACAGGAGCCGGGGAAGATCACAGCCAGCCGTGGGAGGCGGAGTAGCGGTCCCGCCGGGCGCTGGTTTGGCTTTGGCGGGTCGAGGAAGAAGAGATCAAGAAACGCGATGACGTTGAATGTCAATCGAACGGTCAAGGTTGGCACAATCATTTTTGACTAAGCGGACACCAAGTAGCATACTTTTTATATATAGGAAGAAAGCGCAAGGAAAATGCGTTTCGTCGCCGTCCTCCTCACGAGGAACGTTCGCCACATAAGTGACTAGCACCCTTGGTTTTCAACCGAGAGGTCTTGGGTTCAAGTCCGAGGAACTCTCAATTTTGTCCTCCTTCCTTCCTCGCAAAAAGGGAAAGCAAATCAAAGACTTGGGAAGGCGTCTGAACAAGCTAGTGTACCCAAGAAAGAGACGTTGCGAAGTTTTAGAAAAAGAAAGACGTGCTCCTATAGCTGGTTGAATCCAAACCTAGACTATGACTATATATGGTGCTATGCTACTCGCAAGTAATGAAACCGACATATCCAACGCTCGCTTCTCCTCTTCTCTACTTACTCGCCTAGCATCGAAGCTCGCCGCAGCAACCATGTCCGCTGGCTGCTCGTCCACCTGCTCTTCAGCAGTAACAACCAGATATGCGCCAAGTCGCCACCGTATCATCGCCTATGGGTCTCATCACATCCTCTTGCACGACGCAGATCGCAGACGATTGCTCATCGCAACCGCTGCCGTTGGTGTGGTGTCACCGCTGCAAATCACGCAGAGTCATCCGTCGCGTCTCAACCACAATCCGCAACCCCGCCGAGTCTTCTACAAATGCCCGAATCATGGGGTAATAATATGTTTAAGTGTTGTTCGCTGCTTCAGGTTGCTGATTTTTAATAGTTTGGTTGATGATCTTCCAATTTGATTCGTGCGAAAGGGAAGATTCGTGTGATTTGTATTTCGGGAAGTTCTTGATGTGGGGAATGCAACTATGCTGATTATTTGGTTAGCCGAGGAATCCCAATACCAGCAGGTTGGGGTGTTGGACAAGTAATCAAGGAACGGCGGAAGAGGAAGATGCAGAGCGAAGGTTAAAGATGCAGTTCCTCGATAATGGCCAAGCAACAGCTGCTGAACGGCCTTGACAGCAATGAGGAGATGAAAGAGCTTGTGAAGATAATGGGCAAAATCGATGTGATCTGTAGGATGATTGTCTCTTTATTTGAAGTGTATGTAGCACTCGTGATGTATTCAGTGGCTACGACATGAGCACTTTGCTGAAACTAGTAATGAATGAAACCTGTGTAGTAGGCTGGGCGTAGTGTTGTGAACATCTAATGATTTCTATTAACGGAAATC